>NW_026465941.1:0-14615 GCF_026875155.1 Cherax quadricarinatus
ATTTTTACTTTACACAATACTTTTCACAAACTTTACCAAACTTTACACAATACTTTTCACAATACTTTACACAATACCCTTTTCACAATACTTTCACAATACTTTACACAATACTTTACAACAATACTTTACACAATACTTACACAATACTTTACACAATACTTTACACAAACTTACACAATACTTTACACAATACTTTACACAATACTTCACACAATACTTTACACAATACTTTACACAATACTTTACACAATACTTTACACAATACTTTACACAATACTTTACACAATACTTCACACAATACTTCACACAATACTTCACACAATACTTTACACAATACTTCACACAATACTTCACACAATACTTTACACAATACTTTACACAATACTTTACACAATACTTTACACAATACTTTACACAATACTTTACACAATACTTTACACAATACTTTACACAATACTTTACACAATACTTTACACAATACTTTACACAATACTTTACACAATACTTTACACAATACTTCACACAATACTTTACACAATACTTTACACAATACTTCATACAATACTTCATACAATACTTTACACAATACTTCATACAATACTTTACACAATACTTCATACAATACTTCACACAATACTTTACACAATACTTTACACAATACTTCATACAATACTTCATACAATACTTCATACAATACTTCATACAATACTTCATACAGTACTTCATACAATACTTCATACAATACTTTACACAATACTTTACACAATACTTCATACAATACTTTACACAATACTTCATACAATACTTTACACAATACTTTACACAATACTTTACACAATACTTCATACAATACTTCATACAATACTTCATACAATACTTCATACAATACTTCACACAATACTTCATACAATACTTTACACAATACTTCATACAATACTTCATACAATACTTCACACAATACTTCATACAATACTTCATACAATACTTCATACAATACTTCATACAATACTTTACACAATACTTTACACAATACTTTACACAATACTTTACACAATACTTCACACAATACTTCACACAATACTTTACACAATACTTCATACAATACTTCATACAATACTTCATACAATACTTCATACAATACTTCATACAATACTTCATACAAAACTTCATACAATACTTCATACAATACTTCATACAATACTTTACACAATACTTTACACAATACTTCATACAATACTTCATACAGTACTTCATACAGTACTTCATACAATACTTCATACAATACTTCATACAATACTTTACACAATACTTTACACAATACTTCATACAATACTTCATACAGTACTTCATACAGTACTTCATACAATACTTCATACAATACTTCATACAATACTTCATACAATACTTTACACAATACTTTACACAATACTTCATACAATACTTTACACAATACTTCATACAATACTTCACACAATACTTTACACAATACTTTACACAATACTTCATACAATACTTCATACAATACTTCATACAATACTTCATACAATACTTCATACAGTACTTCATACAATACTTCATACAATACTTCATACAATACTTTACACAATACTTTACACAATACTTCATACAATACTTTACACAATACTTCATACAATACTTTCAAAAATACTTTACACAATACTTTACACAAACTTCATACAATACTTCATACAATACTTCATACAATACTTCATACAATACTTCATACAATACTTCATACAATACTTCATACAATACTTCATACAATACTTCATACAATACTTCATACAATACTTCATACAATACTTCATACAATACACTGGCCTTACAACAGACTTTTAAAATGCTTAATTCGCTAACGATAGAAATTATTTCCAAACATTCTGTCAGTCCTGAGCCAGAGGTTGGAGAACCCCAGTGAAAATAAGTCACTTTGACTTTTTGGGGGGTTATCCTAGGTAATTTTTACTATGTATGATAATTCTAGTTATGTGTACATTTACCGAAATAAACTTACAGGTTCTTCACTATGTTTCAGTACTGAGCAGGAGGTGTGAGTCCTGCTGTGCACTTGACGCCTTGGTACGTTCACCCAGGTCTAAGCTCTTTCTTTACAGGATATTGAGTGCTCGTGCTAGGGGTATTTTGCACTGCATTATAAATAAACAATTCCATGGACCAGTCCAGGTGCTGCGTGAGTGGCCATTTTTTCTATGCCTTTTTTTAATTCCACAGGATTAATGTTATGTCAGTTACATGAGGTGTGGGGCCTTGCAAGGCACTGTCAAAAAAATGTGTACTCTTTACCCTGTTTTCACCTGTGCTTCACCTCACAGTCCCACACACACCCCCCGCTCCCACCACCTCCATCCCTACTACCCAACATCTACCCTCTCACTACCACCCCTCCCAACAACCCCCGCTCCCACCACTGGTCCTGCCACCCCACCTCTCAACTCTCCACTATTCAAGTCCTCTACTTTCTTTGAGCACAATGTTTACTCAACCATCCGTCTACTGCTCTATTTTATGGCCTCCCCGTCTTCCCCACCCGTCCCTCCCCACTACCTCACCACCTCCACCCGCTTCTCCCCACTACCTGACCTTCTCCACCCGTTTCTTTCTCCCCACTACCTCACCTCCTCCACCCGTTCTTCCCAAGCGCCTCCACCTCCCCCTCCACTCATTTACCTCGTCACCTTTTCCCTCCTCTCTTCTTCCCCAACCTTCCCCATCACACCCCCTCCCAGCCTCCACACTACCTCTCCTCTTTCTTCACTTCCTCTTCTTCCGCTATTTCCCCCCTTTTATGTGTGGTTAGTAGCACGGTCCCCGCCCCTCCCAGCGTGTGTTAGGGAGGTGGTGGTCACAGACCCACTATTCACTACGTTAATAACCTGCTTTGTACACTACCTATGGCTCGCCAAAACTTGTTTTAGATTTATCCTTTAAACAAAATTGAATACATGAGCAGTGTGCTGCTGCCGTCTTGTACGTCAGTGTGTTGCTGCCGTCTTGTACGTCAGTGTGTTGCTGCCGTCTTGTACGTCAGTGTGTTGCTGCCGTCTTGTACGTCAGTGTGTTGCTGCCGTCTTGTACGTCAGTGTGTTGCTGCCGTCTTGTACGCCAGTGTGTTGCTGCCGTCTTGTACGTCAGTGTGTTGCTGCCGTCTTGTACGTCAGTGTGTTGCTGCCGTCTTGTACGTCAGTGTGTTGCTGCCGTCTTGTACGTCAGTGTGTTGCTGCCGTCTTGTACGTCAGTGTGTTGCTGCCGTCTTGTACGTCAGTGTGTTGCTGCCGTCTTGTACGTCAGTGTGTTGCTGCCGTCTTGTACGTCTGTGTGTTGCTGCCGTCTTGTACGCCAGTGTGTTGCTGCCATCTTGTACGTCAGTGTGTTGCTGCCGTCTTGTACGTCAGTGTGTTGCTGCCGTCTTGTACGTCAGTGTGTTGCTGCCGTCTTGTACGTCAGTGTGTTGCTGCCGTCTTGTACGTCAGTGTGTTGCTGCCGTCTTGTACGTCAGTGTGTTGCTGCCGTCTTGTACGTCTGTGTGTTGCTGCCGTCTTGTACGTCCAGTGTGTTGCTGCCGTCTTGTACGTCAGTGTGTTGCTGCCGTCTTGTACGTCATGTGTTGCTGCCGTCTTTTTAAAGTCACAGTTACACAGTGGCAACATAACTTACCAGGTTCCCCGTCATTCTATCACCCAGGGAAAAGTCACGTGCATAGAGCTGAAATATGTCAGCCTGAGCTGGTAGACTTCAGTAGTCAGCCTGAGCTGGTTACCCTTTAGTATGTCAGCCTGAGCTGGGAACTTCAGTAGTGTCAGCCTAGCTGGTAACTTCATAGTGTTTAGCGTGACTGGTAACTTCATAGTGTCACCTGAGCTGGTAGACTTTCAGTAGTCAGCCTGACTGGTAGACTTCAGTAGTGTCAGCCTGAGCTGGTAGACTTCATAGTGTCAGCGTGAGCTGGTAGACTTTAGTATGTCAGCCTGATCTGGTAGACTTCAGTAGTGTCAGCCTGAGCTGGTAGACTTCATAGTGTCAGCGTGACTGGGAGACTTCAGTAGTGTCCCGCGTGAGCTGGTAGACTTCAGTATGTCAGCCTGACTGGTAGACTTTAGTATGTCACGTGAGCTGGTAACTTTAGTAGTGTCAGCCTGAGCTGCTAGACTTCAGTATGTCAGCCTGAGCTGGTAGACTTTAGTAGTGTCAGCCTGAGCTGGTAGACTTCAGTAGTGTCAGCCTGAGCTGGGAGACTTTAGTAGTGGGCAGCCTGAGCTGTAGACTTTTGTAGTGTCAGCGTGACTGGTAGACTTCAGTAGTGTCAGCCCCGACTGGGAGACTTTATATGTCAGCCTGAGCTGGGAGACTTCAGTAGTGTCACCTGAGCTGTAACACTTCAGTAGTGTCAGCGTGAGCTGGTAGACTTCAGTAGTGTCAGCGGGGACTGGTAGACTTCAGTAGTGTCAGCCTGAGCTGGTAGACTTCAGTAGTGTCAGCGTGAGCTGGTAGACTTCAGTAGTGCAGCGTGAGCTGGTAAAACTTCAGTAGTGTCAGCGTGAGCTGGTAGACTTCAGTAGTGTCACCTGAGCTGGTAGACTTCAGTATGTCAGCGTGAGCTGGTAACTTCAGTAGTGTCAGCCTGATGGTAGACTTCAGTAGTGTCACGTGACTGTAGACTTTAGTATGTCAGCCTGAGCTGCTAACTTTAGTAGTGCACCTAGCTGGTAGACTTTATAGTGTCACGTGGGCCTGGTAGACTTCAGTAGTGTCAGCCTGAGCTGGAGACTTCATAGTGTCAGCCTAGCTGGGAGACTTCATAGTGTCACCTGAGCTGGTTTGACTTCAGTAGTTCAGCCTGAGCTGGGAGACCCCAGTATGTCAGCCTGAGCTGGTAGACTTCATAGTGTCACCTGATCTGGTAGACTCAGTAGTGTCAGCCTGACCTGGTAACTTCAGTAGTGTCAGCCTGAGCTGCTAGACTTCAGTAGTGTCAGCCTGAGCTGCTAGACTTCAGTATGTCAGCCTGAGCTGGTAGACTTTAGTAAATGTCAGCCTGAGCTGGTAGACTTCAGTATGTCACCTGAGCTGGTAGACTTCAGTAGTGTCAGCGTGAGCTGGTAGACTTCATAGTGTCAGCCTGAGCTGGGAGACTTCAGTATGTCAGCGTGAGCTGGGAGACTTCAGTAGTGTCAGCGTGACTGGTAGACTTCAATAGTGTCGGGCGGAGAATGTCAACTATTTTAAACAGTGGTACACAGTACCGTCAAGTTGATGATTAAGATACTAAAATCGTGAGTGTGGTCCAGGGTGAGGTGTGGTCCAGGGTAGGTGTGGTCCAGGGGAAAGGGTTTGGGCCAGGGTGAGTGTGGTCCAGGGGTGAGTGTGGTCCAGGGTGAGGTGTGGTCCAGGGGTGGTGTGGTCCAGGGGTGAGGTGTGGTCCAGGGTGAGGTGGTCCAGGGTGAGGTGTGTCCAGGGGGGAGGTGTTGGTCCAGGGGGGAGGTGTGGTCCAGGGGTGAGGTTGGTCCAGGGGAGGTGTGGTCCAGGGGTGAGTGTGGTCAAGGGGTGGGTGTGGTCCAGGGGGGAGGTGTGGTCCACTGGTGAGGTGTGGTCCAGGGGGGAGGGGTGGCCCAGGGTGAGGTGTGGCCCCAGGGGTGGTGTCAAGGGTGAGGTGTGGGCAAGGGGGGAGGTGTGGTCCAGGGGTGAGGTGTGGTCAAGGGGTGAGTGTGGTCCAGGGGTAGGTTTGGGCAAGGGTAGGTGTGTCCAGGTGAGGTGGTCCACTGGGGAGGTGTGGTCCAGGGGTGAGGTGTGGGCCCCGGGGGGAGGGGTGGCCCAGGGTGAGGTGTGGGGCAAGGGGGAGGTTGGGTCAAGGGGTGAGTTGGTCCAGGGTGAGGGGTGGTCCAGGGGAGGTGTGGTCCGGGGTGGGTGTGGTCCAGGGGGGAGGTGTGGTCCAGGGTGAGTGTGGTCCCAAGGGTGAGGTTGGTCAAAGGGGGGAGGTGGGGCCAGGGTGAGGGGTGGTCCACGGTGAGGTGTGGTCCAGGGGTGAGGTGGGCCCAGGGTGAGGTGTGGTCCAGGGGTGAAGTGTGGTCAAGGGGTGAGGGTGGTCAAGAGGGGAGGTGTGGTCCAGGGGTGAGGTGTGGTCCAGGGGGAGGTGTGGTCCAGGGTGAGTGTGGTCCAGGGGGGAGGGGTGGGCAAGGATGAAGGTGTGGCAAGGTGAGGTGTGGTCCAGGTGAGGGGTGGTCCAGGGTGAGGGGTGGGCCAGGGGGAGTGTGGTTCCGGGGGGGGGTGAGGGGTAACAAGCAAAAGAGGGAAGGGGGTAGAGGGGATGGGGAAAGGAGTAGAAGGGAAGGGGGGAAAAGAGGGGAGAGGGAGCAGAGTGGAGGGGGGTAAAAGAGGAGAGGAGTTGAGGTTAAAAGAGATAAGGGGAGGGAGAGTAGAAGGGAGGGAGAGGGAGTAGAAGGGGAAAAAGGCGAAAAGGGGGGGAGAGTAAAAAAGGGAGAGGGATTTGGGGGGAGGGGCTGGAGAAGAGGGAAGAGGGGAGTAGTGGGATAGTAGAGGGGGGAGGAGTAGAGGGAGAGGGAGTTGAAGGGAAAGGACTGGAGAAGGGGGTTGAGGGAAAAGGGGGTTGAGGGAGGGGAGAGTAGAGGTAGAGAGTAAGAGGGAAGTAATTGGGGAGGGATTAGAGGGGAGAGTAGTGGGGGGAGTAGAGGGGAGAGAGAGTAGAGGGGGGGGAGCAAGGGGGGATGAGTAGAGGGGAGGAGTACAGGAAGGTGAGTAAAGGGAGAGGGTATATGGGGGTAGGGAGTAGAGGGAAGAGGAGTAATGGTGAAGTAGAGTAGAGAGGGATTGAGGGAGGGGGAGTAGAGGGGAGAAGAGGGAGAGGGAGGGAGTAGAGGGAGAGGAAGTAGAGGAGAGGGGGATAGAGGGAGAGAGGTAATGGGAAAAGAGGGGAGAGGAGTAGAGGGAGAGGAAGTTAAGGGAGAGGGGGTAGAGGGGAGGGGGAGTAAGGGGGGAGGAAGTATAGGGGAGGGAGTAGAGGGGAGAGCGATTTTGAGGGGAGGAGTAAGGGGAGAGGGATTAGAGGGGGGAGTATAAGGGGAGAGGGATTAGAGGTGGGATATAGAGGGGAAGGGATTTTGGGGGGGGGTAGAAGGGAGAGTGGGAGGAGTAAAGGGGGAGAGGAGAGGGAGGGTAAGGGAGAGGGATTGAGGGGAGGGGAGTAGAAGGGAAAGGGGGTAGAGGGGAAGGGGGGGGAGTGGAGGGATTTGGGGGGGGGCTGTACGGGGAGGTAGTAGAGGGGAAGGGTGATAGGGGAGGGTGTATAAGGGGCGAATAAAGAGGGGGTAGAGGGAGGGGGGGTGTAAGGGAGTGGGTGTTAAAGGGAGCGGAATAAAGAGAGGGGAGTAAAGGGAGGGAATGGGAATTCTTCTTTCATTCTCGTGTTCTCGTCCTGTGATTTATCACCCATCTTGTTTTTCAGTTGTTGCTTCACCCTTTTGTTCCATCACTTGTGTTGCTTCACTTGTGTTCTTCACTTGTGTGCTTTACTTGTGTTTGCTTCACTTGTGTTGCTTCACTTGTGTTCCTTCACTTGTGTTGCTTCACTTATGTTCCATCACTTGTGTTCCATCACTTGTGTTGCTTCACTTGTGTTGCTTCACTTGTGTTGCTTCGCTTTTGTTGCTTCACTTTTGTTGCTTCACTTTGTTCCATCACTTGTGTTCCATCACTTGTGTTGCTTCACTTGTGTTGCTTCACTTGTGTTGCTTCGCTTGTGTTGCTTCACTTGTGTTGCTTCACTTATGTTCCATCACTTGTGTTCCATCACTTGTGTTGCTTCACTTATGTTCCATCACTTGTGTTCCATCACTTGTGTTGCTTCACTTGTGTTGCTTCACTTGTGTTGCTTCACTTGTGTTGCTTCACTTATGTTCCATCACTTGTGTTGCTTCACTTATGTTCTATCACTTGTGTTGCTTCACTTGTGTTGCTTCACTTTTGTTGCTTCACTTGTGGTCCATCACTTGTGTTGCTTCACTTGTGTTGCTTCACTTGTGTTCCATCACTTGTGTTCCATCACTTGTTCCATCACTTTTGTTGCTTCACTTGTGTTGTCATGTATGGGGGTAATGATTGAATAAGGGATATAAGTGGGGAATATGGGAGTAAGGGATTATGTAGGCACTGGAGAGGCAGGCGAGGTGGTAGGAGTGAGATGATTAGCGGAGGTAGGTAGGTAATGACAGGTCAGTGGTGACCACCACGACACTCTCATTAACTCTACGCTACTCACTAACATATGCCTCGCCCATTCTTCACTCATATATAAACATAATAAAATATAAGAAAAAAAAAATAAATAACGGTGGGCAGTGAATATTACTATTCTACTCAAACACAGTTTATTATTAAGTCTTTGTACAATTAAAATATTTGGGAACAGAACACTATTGTGGTTTAGATAAATGGGGTGGTACACATAAGCAGTGAGACAGGGAATACAATCAACTTGACCAAAAGAATATAACTTACAATATAGCACAGAGGACAGTTCACTACAGGAACTAAGCCACAGGTCCCAAGACCTACACAGCACGAGTACTGCACCAACCAGTACTCTGCCCAATGCCTCCAACAGTCTCCTCCGGAACTTCAGCAGCCTTCTCCCGACCCTGCACCCCACAGCACCCTCCTCTCGAAGTCTCTGCTCGAGCTCTGCCCCCAGCAAGCAGCTCCGCTCGAATCTCCCTACTCACTCTTCCTTGGCTTTTATGGTGGCCAAGCCCCTCCAAACCACGTGTACGGCCTGACGCCTAGGTCTGAGGCGTCAAGAACAAAAGACCTCAACGTGGGCGTGGCACAGACGTTTCCAGGAAAGGTGTGACCAAAAATTGGTTAAATTGGGTCCTCCCAGAGACCTCACAACCCAGCTGGACTACATCACATCCCCCTTTCTCCCCCAATTTAAATATCTGAGAACAGGAAAATTTTGTCCTAGTTATTAGACATTTAATCCACCCCTTTAAATCTATTACAATACAAAGACAAAATTATACATAATACATTAAATTTCCCTCAACCTCCTCAACTACCACAAGGCAGCATAATCAGTACACCTGGCAGTTGGCCCAAATATCGCTCTCGGTGCAAAGCCTCCTACCCGTCATTTCTCCTTAAACCTAAATATCGGGCTCCAGTGCCTTCCCCCTCTTCTACTAGAAATGCACTAGCCAATGCTAGTCACCCTCGCACGTTAACCATTGGGCCAAACCTCTCTAGGCTTCTATGGCGTGGAAAACTGCCCCAAAAGGGGTTGCATTCTTTCAAGAAACTGCAACTGGACCATTCACGACCACCAAGGTCGCATTTTCAGAACACTTCACATGCACACTTCAACATCTGAAAATCGAGACAGGGCAGGCATCGCAGCTAAGACCCTCCTTTATCCTATGCCACTACTAGATTCACTGGCCTCATAAAACAAGGCGGCCATAATCATGGACCGTATTAAAAGGTCACCTATTTCACACAGGTAACACTAACACTTCGGGCAAGTCAAAGTAGGCTGGGGACATCTCACACCTTATTTGTCTCTCATGGCTGGCAGGGAAATCCCCGCATACCTGTCGCACAGGTCGACCAGCAAGGCAGGACACACCTCCATGCCGCCCTTGAAGCAGGCTGGTCCCAGCAGCGGGAGTCCATCTCCGCGGCTCACGTCCTTCCACATCTCCGAGGATGGCAACTCCTTCATAGTAGATTCTCCTGTCCTGGCACACCAGCCAGAATCCTTCACACACCACTGCAGCATCACCGCCATCTCCTCTTGACTAGGCAGCATCGCAGCATCACAGCACGGCCGTATCACAGCACACACAGCAGGGCCACAGCATCGCAGCACGGTCCCAGCATACAGCACGGCCGCAGCATCTCAACATCATCGCACGACTGCAGCTCTCAACATCACAGCACGCCGCATCAAAAGCACACACAGCAGGGCCACAGCATCGCAGCACGGTCCCAGCATCACAGCACGGCCGCAGCATCTCAACATCATAGCAAGGCCGAAATCACAGCAGCACACAGCAGGGCCACAGCATAGCAGACAGCATCACAGCACGGCCACAGCTAGCAGACAGCATCACAGCACGGCCACAGCATAGCAGACAGCATCACAGCAGCCGACACAGCAGTAGCAGGCAATGGTCATTGCTCGGGGTGAGGTGAGGTCACTTCAGTCATCAACAGCAGGTCGGTCACCCATCCCTGGCAACTGCGGGTTTAACTGGCGTCTGTGGGTGATGGTCACAGAGGCTGGGTGACGCAGACAGACACCCACTACACTGGATGACAGACCGGGCAGCAATACATCTACTGGGGCACATCACTGGGTGACCGGCATATCAGGTGGACAGCAATCATAGGCAACTCTTCAATGGGTGACAGTTGTGGGGAAGTCTTCCAAGGCGGGCTGGGTGACTTCTTCATTCCTCTTTTAAAATTCAATTTCGGCCATAATTGCTTCCCCCAAATCTCACCCAATACTGATATTCTCCACCATTTATCTCAAACCAAAAACCAACTCCACCAAATATAATATACACCCAAACAATTTTTTAGACCCACCGTCAAAAAGGACAGTTAAGGTCACTAGGATTATAATATCACATTGATATTTACTTTAGCAGTAGGAAATGAGAAGATTAGCGGAGGGAGGTAGGGAATGACAGGTCAGTGGTGACCACCACGACACTCTCATTAACTCTACGCTACTCACTAAATATGCCTCGCCCATTCTTCACTCATATATAAACATAATAAAAATAAAGAAAAAAAAAATAAATAACGGTGGGCAGTGAATATTACTATTCTACTCAAACACAGTTTATTATTAAGTCTTTGTACAAAAATAATTTGGGAACAGAACACTATTGTGGGTTTTGATAAATGGGTGGTACACATAAGCAGTGGGGAAAAGGGAATACAATCAACTTGACCAAAATGAATATAACTTACAATATAGCACAGAGGACAGTTCACTACAGGAACTAAGCCACAGGTCCCAAGACCTACACAGCACGAGTACTGCAAACCAAGCCAGTACTCTGCCCAATGCCTCCAACAGTCTCCCCCGGAACTTCAGCACCTTCTCCCGAGCCCTGCACCCCAGCAGCAGCTCCTCTCGAAGTCTCTGCTCGGAGCTCTGCACCCAGCAGCAGCTCCCCTCGAATCTCCCTACTCAGCTCTTCCTTGGGGTTTTATGGTGGTCCAAGCACCCTCCACAACCACTGTACGCCTGACGCCTAGGGCTGAGGCGTCAAAGAACAAAAGACCTCAGACGTGGGCGTGCTACAGACGTTTGCCAAGGGAAGGTGTGACCATATAATGGTTAAATTAGGTCTCCCCAGAGACCTCACAAGCCCAGCTGGACTACATCACAGTGTTGCTTTTACTTGTGTTCCATCACTTGTGTTGCTTCACTTGTTCCATCACTTGTGTTCCATCACTTTTGTTGCTTCACTTGTGTTCCATCACTTGTGTTCCATCACTTTTGTTGCTTTACTTGTGTTCCATCACTTTTGTTTTCTTCACTTGTGTTCCATCATTTGTGTGTTAGGTAAGACACATATGCAAACAGTTAGGTATCTTTATTTCGAAACGTTTCGTCTACACAGTAGTCTTCAGTTGAGTACAGAAAAGTTGATGGAAGCAGAAGAGACGTGAAGGAGTAAAGAGACCAAAACTGAGCAGCATAATCCAAATGAGCCCCGACTAGTGATATATAGAGCTGTAAAATAACTTTTGGACTTCTGTTACTTTTATGCTTGAAAATATCTTAGTAATCTGTTAACCTTGTTGCGCACACTAAGGCACTGCTGTCTTTGGGTTTAGATTTTTGATCACCATGCTCCCAAGTCTTTTTCACATTCTGCATGATAAGCAGACACCAAGCCTTGTTTCCTAAACTGCTGTTGGGGCATAAAAGGTGTCTCAGTGCTGGTATTGGTTCTGTACTGATGTTCTATGCTGGTGTTGGTGTACTACAGGGGTCTATGTTGGTGTACTACAGGTGTATATGCTGGGGTAGGTGCAATACATGGGGTATGCAGGTGTTGGTGTACTACAGGGGTCTATTCTGTATTGGAGCACAACAGTTGTTTTTTATGCTGTTTGGTGCACTACAGTTGTTTTTATGCTGGTGTTGGTGCACTACAGGTGTTTTTTATGCTGGTGCTGGTGCACTACAGGTGTTTCATTTCTGGGCTTGGTGCACTACAGGGTTTTCTATGCTGGTTTTGGTGCACTACAGGGGTTTCTATCTTGGTCCTTTGGGGCACTACAGGTGTTTCTATGCTGGTGTTGGTGCAGTACAGTGTTTCTATGCTGCCTTGGTGCACTACAGTGTTTTTTATGCTGGTGTTGGTGCACTACAGGTGTCTATGCGGTGTTGGTGCAGTTCAAGTGTTTCTATGTGGTGTTGGTGCACTACAGGTGTTTTTATGCTGGTGTTTTTTTCACTACAGGTTTTTCTTTTCTGGTGTTGTTGCACTACAGGGGTTTTTATGCTGTTGTTGCACTACAGGTTTTCTATCTGGCGTTGGTGCCCCTACAGGTGTTTCTATGCTGGTGTTGGGGCACTATAGGTGTCTATGCTGGTGTTGGTTTTCATTTTCCTTCCTAGATCTTGCAGAATTTCCAGTTCCAGTTACTGGAGGAAAGTGTACGTCACTCTACTTGCAATGATTGAGCATAACTGTACTGTAATGCAAACAACTTCAGGAAGGGGGAATGAATGATACCTTTAGGCCTTTCGTCTTTCAATAAACACATCTTCAGTAGCTAGCAATGTTGCAGAAATGATTAGGAAGTCCAGGTAGATTCGTTCTAGGGAACGACTCTGGCTGGTATGATAGCTTGAAGAATCTACCCGGACTTCATTCTCATTCTGCAACATTAAAAGCTGATTAAGATGTGTAGATTGCAACACGAAAGGCCTAGAGCTTTTATCCACACTCCCCCCGTGGTTGTTTTGTTTATATGTTTAAAAAATCAAGTTGATGAGCGAGACACTCATGCAACATTTCGTGTATAGTGAGAATGTTTGCCTCACCAGTGTGATGATGGTGGTTGTGGAGATGTTTAATAGTAATCAGTCCCTCAGCATCCATCCCCACCCCTCCCTGGCTCCCTCCTTCTATCTTCTAACATTCTTGTTTACTTTATATTCATTTCCCCAGACTGGTTATCAGCGTCTTCTTATATTTTCCCCGTTTTACTCCTTCCAGACTTTTTTTTTGTACATAGACAAGTCTGATCCTTACGATTAATGTAAAGGGGGAGGGAGGTAGTGATGGGTTGAGGGAGGTAGTGATGGGTTTGAGGGGGGTAGTGATGGGTTGAGGGAGGTAGTGAGGGTGAGGGAGGGAGTGGATGGGTTGAGGGAGGTAGGATGGGTTGAGGGGGATAGGGTGGGTTAAGGGGGTAGGGTCGGGAAGGGAGGTAGTAAGGGGAAAGGGGGTAGTGATGCGGGAAGGGGGGTAGTGATGCGGGAGGAGGTAGTGATGCGGGAAGGAGGTAGTGATGGGGGTCCTGTAAGCTGCGGAAACAATTTTTTTTTAGAACTGTGGCTGCACTCTATTCGTATGAAATACACAGTGGGGAAATAAGGTACCACTTTTGTTGCAGGCCATCACACGGAGGCGCTCATACAAGGGTGGGGGAAATTGCACCTGAGCTGGTAGATTTCAGTAAGAAAATGAGGGAGCAGAGGCTATGGGGAAGTAAGGGGAGGGGAGGAAAGTGAAGAGGGAGGAGGATGCGAGGGAGGGATCCTGAAGATGGCAGGCCAGGACAGAGAGCGTCTGCTTCTGGAGAACCAAAGGAATTCAACGCCTCTGAATGCTGTATTCTTGGGGGTGTAGGCGTCCGAAACTCCATAGTTGTGCTATATTCCTGGTTACCGAACACTGGATCATATATGTCCGAGAATAGTAGTGATTATTGATCAACGATGTGAGATAGGTCTACTTCCTTGGATCAAAAGCCTTTCACTCACTAGGTCAAGGCATTAGCTTAAGCCGGTGGGAGAATTGGACCTTCCTCGCATAGGCCAGTAGGCCTGTTACAGTATTTCTTCTTTCTTATGTTCTTATATACACCTTAAGGGGAGGTGTTTTGCTGGTGATGAAGGATGACCAGTACAAAATGAATTAATAGTTTATAAAACTATCGACTCCAACCTGAGGGACTGATTACCTCAAACTCCTAATCTTCCACCTTTCTCTGTATTGGACTGAAGAAGCCAATGGCTGGCGACACGTTTCCAGAATAAAGATACGCAAAACTTGCACAAGTCTCTCATTTATCATCATAAATACAAATAAATGATTCATTTTCTGCAATATACAGGTAAAGCAATTTACAGGACAAACATATTCTACACATGATTCCTGCTTACAACATATTATAATAAAAAGGAAGCATAAAAGACAAACATAATAAATAAAATAAAAGGGGCACATCCTAGTAAAAAAATGTTAGGTATGGACAACTCGTAACACCCGAGATAATAAACCGGGAAGGGGGGCCCCAAA
>NW_026465942.1:0-30000 GCF_026875155.1 Cherax quadricarinatus
AGGCTTGGTTACAGTACTGACTGATGTTGTAGTGGCCAGAGCTTAGGCTTGGTTACAAGTACTGACTGATGTTGTAGTGGCCAGACTTAGGATTGGTTACAAGTATGACTGATGTTGTAGTGGCCAGGCTTAGGCTTGGTTACAAGTATGACTGATGTTGTAGTGGCCAGGCTTAGGCTTGGTTACAAGTACTGACTGATGTTGTAGTGGCCAGGCTTAGCTTGGTTACAAGTACTGACTGATGTTGTAGTGGCCAGGCTTAGGCTTGGTTACAAGTACTGACTGATGTTGTAGTGCCAGGCTTAGGCTTGGTTACAAGTACTGACTGATGTTGTAGTGACCAGGCTTAGGCTTGGTTACAAGTACTGACTGATGTTGTAGTGGCCAGACTTAGGCTTGGTTACAAGTACTGACTGATGTTGTAGTGGCCAGGCTTAGGCTTGGTTACAAGTACTTCTGGCAGTTTGGGAGACACACAGATGATGATCAAACTAAATGTAAATTATGTGATCAGGCATATGGTCACTGTCTTGAACACTATGTGCTTAATTGTCCACTTATTGAGGAATACAGAGACAGACAGTATAATAACCTATGTGACATGTCAAGATATCTTATTAATGAAAATAAGATACCAGATATACTAAGCAGATTTCCTAAATTTGCTTGTAACAGATAAGTGAACTGGAGATGTAAATCCAAATGTACACCTGTTACCCCTACTGGGGCCTAGTTTCTAGGCCTATTGTGTATCCATATGCTCTTGCGCTACCATCCACAGGATGGATTTGAGGTGTACAATAAACTACTTACTTCTGTGGCTAAATCTTAAGTCACATGAAGTCTGCCCATCTCTCTCTCTCTCTCTCTCTCTCTCTCTCTCTCTCTCTCTCTCTCTCTCTCTCTCTCTCTCTCTCTCTCTCTCTCTCTCTCTCTCTCTCTCTCTCTCTCTCTCTCTCTCTCTCCTCTCTTTTTCGCTCCTTCTCTGTCTCGCTCTTTCTCTCTCTCTCTTTACCCTGGGATACAGAGAGTAGGAACGGGTGGGAGAGAGAGAGATATGGGAGAGAGAGTAAGGGAGGAGGGGAGGCAGGCAAATGTGACCCTTGTAGCCGCCTCTCGTTAAGGGTGAGAATTGGCCGACCTGCTGTGTGGCCAGTGTTACCATCCTGGGCCACCATCCTCACCCCGATCAATGGTGTCAGACCTCTCTTGTGTGTCTGGTCACACTGCTGGGGAGGGGATGGGAGGGAGAGGGGAGAGATAGGATGGGAGGGAGAGGGGAGATTGGATGGGAGAATTAAATAAAGAGGGTGGGAAGCAGATAAGAAAGAGTGAATGTAGAAGGAAGGAAGGAAGGGAGGAAGGAAGGAAGGAAAGAGGAAGATAGTAAATAAAGAAGGAAGGGAGGCAAACATGAGAAAGGAAGAGCAGGAAATGAATAAGAATGAAGGAAGAGGAGGGGGAGAGAGAGGAGACACAAGAGGTACTTGTGGAGGTCACAGTTCTTGCTGAGGAGGTCACAGTTCTTGCTGTGGAGGTCACAGTTCTTGCTGTGGAGGTCACAGTTCTTGCTGTGGAGGTCACAGTTCTTGCTGTGGAGGTCACAGTTCTTGTGTGGAGGTCACAGTTCTTGCTGTGGAGGTCACAGTTTCTTGCTGTGGAGGTCACAGTTCTTGATGTGGAAGTCACAGTTCTTGCTGTGGAGGTCACAGTTCTTGCTGAGGAGGTCACAGTTCTTGCTTTGGAGGTCACAGTTCTTGCTGTGGAGGTCACAGTTCTTGCTGTGGAGGTCACAGTTCTTGATGTGGAAGTCACAGTTCTTGCTGTGGAGGTCACAGTTCTTGCTGAGGAGGTCACAGTTCTTGCTGTGGAGGTCACAGTTCTTGCTGTGGAGTCACAGTTCTATTGGAAATCACGTTCTTGCTGTGGACGTCACAGTTCTTGCTGAAGAGGTCACAGTTCTTGCTGTGGAGATCACAGTTCTTGCTGTGGAGGTCACAGTTCTTGCTGTGGAGGTCACAGTTCTTGCTGAGGAGGTCACAGTTCTTGCTGTGGAAGTCACAGTTCTTGTTGTGGAGGTCACAGTTCTTGCTGAGGAGGTCACAGTTCTTGCTGAGGAGGTCACAGTTCTTGCTGTGGAAGTCACAGTTCTTGCTGTGGAGGTCACAGTTCTTGCTGTGGAGGTCACAGTTCTTGCTGTGGAGGTCACAGTTCTTGCTGAGGAGGTCACAGTTCTTGCTGTGGAGGTCACAGTTCTTGCTGAGGAGGTCACAGTTCTTGCTGTGGAGGTCACAGTTCTTGCTGAGGAGGTCACAGTTCTTGCTGAGGAGGTCACAGTTCTTGATGAGGAGGTCACAGTTCTTGCTGAGGAGGTCACAGTTCTTGCTGTGGAGGTCACAGTTCTTGCTGTGGAGGTCACAGTTCTTGCTGTGGAGGTCACATTCTTGCTGTGAAGGTCACAGTTTCTTGATGTGGAGTCACAGTTCTTGTTGTGGAGGTCACAGTTCTTGTGTGGAAGGTCACAGTTCTTGCTGTGGAGGTCACAGTTCTTGCTGTGGAGGTCACAGTTCTTGCTGTGAAGGGCACAGTTCTTGCTGTGAGGTCACAGTTCTTGCTGTGGAGTCACAGTTCTTGCTGTGAGGTCACAGTTCTTGCTGTGGACTGTGTGAGGTCACAGTTCTTGATGTGGAGGTCACAGTTCTTTTGTGGAGGTCACAGTTCTTGTTGTGGAGTCCAGAAGTGCTTGAGAGTCACAGTCAGTGGAGTCAGTCTGGTAATACGTCTCCCTTCATTTGTAATGCTGTGGAGAGTCTGTTGAGAACAGTCTTTTGTGAGGTCCCTCGACAAACGACTCATCTATGGTTTGTACTCTCAGTTGTACACGGGCTTCAACGACACACACACACACACACAACACGCACACACACCCACACAGACACAGACCAGGAGCTGAGTATCGACCCCTGCAACCACAATTAGGTGAGTACACACACACACACACACCCACAAGCACACACACACACACACACACACACACACACACACACACACACACACACACACACACACACACACACACACACACCACACATACAACAACAGACAGACAGACAGACAGACAGACAGACAGACAGACAACAGACAGCTGACAGCTACAAAAGCTGCCACAGTCCTGAAGATAATAGCCGGTATTAATAAAGGTGACTAAAATAGGATTTTCTCTAGGGGAGGGGGAGAAGGAGGAGGGGGAGAAAGGGGAGGGGGAGAAGGGGGAGGGGGAGAAAGGGGAGGGGGAGAAGGGGGAGGGGGAAGGGAAAAGGGGCTCGCACCCCCCTCATCCTGGTACAGGAAACTCTGGAATTCTGTTGGTATTTCTGTGAGTCACGAGGGATACCTGCTAGTGATTGGTGGGTGATGGTGACTCTCCTGCTCTCTGATTGGTGGGTGGTGGTGACTCTCCTGCTCTCTGATTGGTGGTGATGGTGACTCTCCTGCTCTCTGATTGGTGGGTGATGGTGACTCTCCTGCTCTCTGATTGGTGGGTGATGGTGACTCTCCTGCTCTCTGATTGGTGGGTGATGGTGACTCTCCTGCTCTCTGATTGGTGGGTGATGGTGACTCTCCTGCTCTCTGATTGGTGGGTGATGGTGACTCTCCTGCTCTCTGATTGGTGGGTGATGGTGACTCTCCTGCTCTCTGATTGGTGGGTGATGGTGACTCTCCTGCTCTCTGATTGGTGGGTGATTGTGACTCTCCTGCTCTCTGATTGGTGGGTGGTGGTGACTCTCCTGCTCTCTGATTGGTGGGTGATGGTGACTCTCCTGCTCTCTGATTGGTGGGTGATGGTGACTCTCCTGCTCTCTGATTGGTGGGTGATGGTGACTCTCCTGCTCTCTGATTGGTGGGTGGTTGTGACTCTCCTGCTCTCTGATTGGTGGGTGGTGGTGACTCTCCTGCTCTCTGATTGGTGGGTGGTTGTGACTCTCCTGCTCTCTGATTGGTGGGTGTGGTGACTCTCCTGCTCTCTGATTGGTTGGTGGTGGGACTCTCCTGCTCTCTGATTGGTGGGTGGTGGGACTCTCCTGCTCTCTGATTGGTGGTGTGGTGACTCTCCTGCTCTCTGATTGGTGGTGTGGTGACTCTCCTGCTCTCTGATTGGTGGGTGGTGGTGACTCTCCTGCTCTCTGATTGGTGGTTGGTGGTGACTCTCCTGCTCTCTGATTGGTGGGTGGTGGTGACTCTCCTGCTCTCTGATTGGTGGGTGGTGGTGACTCTCCTGCTCTCTGATTGGTGGGTGGTGGTGACTCTCCTGCTCTCTGATTGGTGGGTGTGGTGACTCTCCTGCTCTCTGATTGGTGGGTGGTTGTGACTCTCCTGCTCTCTGATTGGTGGTGGTGGTGACTCTCCTGCTCTCTGATTGGTGGGTGGTGGTGGACTCTCCTGCTCTCTGATTGGTGGGTGGTGGTGACTCTCCTGCTCTCTGATTGGTGGGTGGTGGTGACTCTCCTGCTCTCTGATTGGTGGGTGTGGGTGACTCTCCTGCTCTCTGATTGGTGGTGGTGGTGACTCTCTCTGCTCTCTGATTGGTGGGTGGTGGTGACTCTCCTGCTCTCTGATTGGTGGGTGGTGGGACTCTCCTGCTCTCTGATTGGTGGGTGGTGGTGGACTCTCCTGCTCTCTGATTGGTGGGTGGTGGTGGACTCTCCTGCTCTCTGATTGGTGGGTGGTGGGACTCTCCTGCTCTCTGATTGGTGGTGGTGGTGACTTCCTGCTTCTGATTGGTGGTGGGGACTCTCCTGCTCTCTGATTGGTAGGGTGGTGGTGACTCTCCTGCTCTCTGATTGGTGGTGGTGGTGACTCTCCTGCTCTCTGATTGGTGGGTGGTGGGGACTCTCCTGCTCTCTAATTGGTGGGTGGTGGTGACTCTCCTGCTCTCTGATTGGTGGGTGGTGGGGACTTTCCTGCTCTCTGATTGGTGGGTGGTGGGGACTCTCCTGCTCTCTGAATTGGTGGGTGGTGGTGACTCTCCTGCTCTCTGATTGGTGGGTTGGTGGGACTCTCCTGCTCTCTGATTGGTGGGTGGTGGGGACTCCTGCTTTCTGATTAGTCGGTGGGGACTCCACTGCTCTCTGATTGGTAGGTGGTGGTGACTCTCCTGCTCTCTGATTGGTAGGTGGTGGTGACTCTCCTGCTCTCTGATTGGTGGGTGGTGGGGACTCTCCTGCTCTCTGATTGGTGGGTGGTGGGGACTCTCCTGCTCTCTAATTGGTGGGTGGTGGTGACTCTCCTGCTCTCTGATTGGTGGGTGGTGGGGACTTTCCTGCTCTCTGATTGGTGGGTGGTGGGGACTCCTGCTTTCTGATTAGTCGGTGGGGACTCCACTGCTCTCTGATTGGTGGGTGCTGGTGACTCTCCTGCTCTCTGATTGGTTGGTGGTGGGGACTCTCCTGCTCTCTGATTGGTGGGTGGTGGTGACTCTCCTGCTCTCTGATAGGTGGGTGGTGGGGACTCTCCTGCTCTCTGATAGGTGGGTGGTGGTGACTCTCATGCTCTCTGATTGGTGGGTGGCGGGGACTCTCCTGCTCTCTGATTGGTGGGTGGTGGGGACTCTCCTGCTCTCTGATTGGTGGGTGGTGGGGACTCTCCTGCTCTCTGATTGGTGGGTGGAGGGGATTCTCCTGCTCTCTGATTGGTGGGTGGTGGGGACTTTCTTGCTCTCTGACTGGTGGGTGGTGGGGACTCTCCTGCTCTCTAATTGGTGGGTGGTGGGGACTCTCCTGCTCTCTGATTGGTGGGTGGAGGGATTCTCTTGACTTCTGCTCTGATTGGTGGGTGGTGGGGACTTTCCATGCTCTCTGATTGGTGGGTGGTGGGGACTCCTGCTTTCTGATTAGTCGATGGGGACTCCACTGCTCTCTGATTGGTGGGTGGTGGGGACTCTCCTGCTCTCTGATTGGTTGGTGGTGGGGACTCTCCTGCTCTCTGATTGGTGGGTGGTGGTGACTCTCCTGCTCTCTGATTGGTTGGTGGTGGGGACTCTCCTGCTCTCTGATTGGTGGGTGGTGGTGACTCTCCTGCTCTCTGATTGGTTGGTGGTGGGGACTCTCCTGCTCTCTGATTGGTGGGTGGTGGTGATTCTCCTGCTCTCTGATTGGTTGGTGGTGGGGACTCTCCTGCTCTCTGATTGGTGGGTGGTGGTGACTCCTGCTCTCTGATTGGTGGGTGGTGAAGCTCTCCTGCTCTCTGATTGGCGGATGGTGGGGACTCTCCTGCTCTCTGATTGGTGGGTGGTGGTGACTGTCCTGCTTTCTAATTGGTCGGTGCGGATTTTACTGGTCGGTGATTGGCTAAAGTTTCCCTGATATCGGATTGGTTAAGAGTTGTGATTGGCCATCGAGGACCATCAATGACCTTACACCTGCTGTCACTGTTCACCTAGCAGTAATTAGGTACCTGGGTGTTAGTCACCTTACACCTGCTGACACTGTTCACCTAGAAGTAATTAGGTACCTGGGTGTTAGTCACCTTACACCTGCTGACACTGTTCACCTAGCAGTAATTAGGTACCTGGGTGTTAGTCACCTTACACCTGCTGTCACTGTTCACCTAGCAGTAATTAGGTACCTGGGTGTTAGTCACCTTACACCTGCTGACACTGTTCACCTAGCAGTAATTAGGTACCTGGGTGTTAGTCACCTTACACCTGCTGACACTGTTCACCTAGCAGTAAGTAGGTACCTGGGTGTTAGTCACCTTACACCTGCTGACACTGTTCACCTAGCAGTAATTAGGTACCTGGGTGTTAGTCACCTTACACCTGCTGTCACCGTTCACCTAGCACTAAGCAGTTACCTGGGTGTTAGCCGTTATGGGTGGCATCCTGGGGGAGGTGGTTCAGCACTACCTCAAACTTAATAGACGTCAAGTCCCCCCCCCCCGGGGCAATACAGTGACATCTCTCACAACCGTAGGAGGCGGGTACAAACCCAGGTGAGTCGTGTGTGGGCACCTCACCTCACACCTGTTGCCCACAGCTGACCTACCTGGCAGTAGGTACGCTACCCACCCTTAGTCTCACCGTCTGTAATTAGCTACAGATTATCTAAATTACTTTCAATTCAACTCTGTGTATTTTCTAAATTATTATTTGTTGTTAGTTTAAATGATAATAATAATAATAAATATTATTATTATTATTATTATTATTATTCACACTAGTCCCTGGTTATGTTCCCAGGATGCCACCCACACTTGTCCACTAACACTCAGGTACCTACTTACTTCTAAGTGAACTATGACAGCAGGTGTAAGGTAACCAACACCCAGGTACCTACTTACTGCTAGGTGAACATGGGCAGCAGGTGTCTTGATAATACACTCCCGCAGTGTTTTCACCCGTACCGGGCATCGAACCACGGACACTCAGTGCGTCAGGTGAGTGCGCTACCAACCTGACAACAAGGTGAGGACCTGACTCCGGTGGTCCCCCACGGCACCCAGGATGCCACCAGCACCACCTTGTCGCCACTCACATTATTATTACGAATGATCCGCCGGGTGGGCAGCCAGGGTGGGCAGCCAGGGTGGGCAGCCAGGGGGGGCACCAAGGGGGGCAGCCAGGGGGGCAGCCAGGGTGTGGTGTGGTGTTGGTGTGCGTGTGTTTTGGTGTGGTTGGTGTGTGTGTGGTGTGGTTTATGTGTGTGTGTGTGTGGTGTGTGTGTGTTGGGTGTGGTGTGTGTGTGTGTGTGGTGTGTTTATTGTGTGTGTGTTGTTTTTGTGTGTGTGTGTGTGTTTTGGGTGGTGGTGGGGTTTTATGTGTGTGTGTGTGGTGTGTGTGTGTGTGGTGTGTGTGTGTGTGTGTGTGGTTTATGGTGGTGGTGTGTGTGTGTGTGTGTGTGTGTGTTGTTTATGTGTGTGTGTTGTTGTGTTTTGTGTGTTGGTGTGTGTGTGGTTGGTCTTGTGGGGATTTTAAAAGGGACAAACAATTTTAAAAGGAAAAGGGGATGAAGAGGGGAGAATAGGGGAGGAAGGGGGAAATGGGGAAGTGGGGAAGAGAGGGGGAAAGGGGGGAGAGGGGAGACGGGGAAAAGGGGGAAAAGGGGAGAGGGGGTTGAGAAGGGAAAGAAAGGAGGGGGGGAAAGTGGGATAGTGAAGGGGGGGAGAGAGAGAGAGTCGCAGAGGGAGTGAAAAAGGGAAAAAAAAATGGAGGGGAGAGGCGAGGGGGGGGGGAAAGAGAGTTAAGAGGTCGAGGGTTGGCGGGGGAAGGGGGGAGGGGAAAATTTGAGGGGTTCCCCACAACCCGGGAGTTGGGGAAGAGGGGTGGGGGTGGAGGATGGGTGGGGAAGGAGGGGAGGAGTCACCCCCCCCCTGAAAGGGGGTTTAACCCGGGGGCCAACTACCCCGTTACAGTCTCTGACCCTCAGTTAAATCCTTAACTGCTGAGGAAAAAAGGGTCAAGGGAAATAAGAGAGAAAAGAGAGAGAGAAGAGGAGAGAGAGAGAGAGGAGAGAGAGAGAGAGGAGAAGAGAGAGAGAGAGAGAGAGAGAGAGAGGGCCAGTAGTTATTTAGGATGTCTGCTGGGAGACCCAAAGCATCTTAGGCAGGTACAGTCACTTTTCAAGTCAGGTTGACTTAACATGTGTGGCCCCTACCTCGACCCATATCAGTTTCTGTCGCAGGGCAGTCCCCTTGTCAAGCTCAGGTGTTGCTTAACATGGTGGCCCTACCTCGACCCATAGTCGTTATCTGTCAG
Source organism: Cherax quadricarinatus (assembly GCF_026875155.1). Classification (NCBI taxonomy): domain Eukaryota; kingdom Metazoa; phylum Arthropoda; class Malacostraca; order Decapoda; family Parastacidae; genus Cherax; species Cherax quadricarinatus. The sequence continues at coordinate 8,753 of NW_026465942.1, forward strand.
AGGTACAGCAGTCAAACTCAGGTGTTTTTTAACATGTGTGGCCCTACCCCGACCCAGTATCAGTTATCTGCACAGGGACAGTCACTTGTCAAGCTCAGTGTTGACTTTTAAATGTGTGGCACCTTCCTCACCCCTGTCAGTTATCTGTCACAGGGACGTCACTTGTCAAGCTCAGGTTTTTGACTTAACATGTGGGCACCTACCTCGCCCAGTATCAGTTATCTGTCAGCAGGTACAGTCCCCCTTTCAAGCCCGGTGTTGAGTTAACATGTGTGGCAACCCACCTCGCCCAGTAGTCAGTTATCTGTCAGCAGGTACCGTCACTTGTCAAGCTCAGGTGTTGACTTAACATGTGTGGCACCTACCTCGACCCAGTAGTCAGTTATCTGTCAGCAGGTACAGTCACTTGTCAAGCTCAGGTGTTGACTTAACATGTGTGGCACCTACCTCGACCCAGTAGTCAGTTATCTGTCAGCAGGTACAGTCACTTGTCAAGCTCAGGTGTTTGACTTAAAAAGTTTGGGGGACCCACCTCGACCCCTAGTCAGTTATCTGTCAGAGGTACAGAAATTGTCAAGCTCAGGTGTTGATTAACATGTGGGCACCTACCCTCCCCCAGTAGTAGTTATCTGTCCGCAGGTACAGTCACTTTCAAGCCAGGGGGGACTTTAAAATTTGGGACCTACCTGACCCAGTAGTCAGTTTTCTGTCACAGGACAGTCACTTGTTTAAGTCAGGGGGTTGACTTAACCTGTGGGCCCCCTCCTCGACCCTTTGAGTTATCTGTTTAGAGGTCAGTCACTTGTCAAGTCAGGGGTTGACTTAAAATGTTTTGGGGACCTACCCCGACCCCGTGTCAGTTATCTTCAGCAGGTACATACTTGTCAAACCCGGAGTTTTACTTAACATTGGGCCAAACCCACCTGACCCAGTAGCCGTTATCTGTCAGCAGGTACAGTACTTGTCCAAACTCAGGGGTTTGACTTTAAATGTGTGGGACCCCCCTCGACCCCGTAGTCCCTTTTTCTTTCCGCAGGTGCAGTCATTGTCAAACTAGGTGTTGACTTAACATGTGTGGCCTACCTCGACCCCTTTGTTTAGTTATCTGTCAGCAGGTTTTAGTCCCTTTTTCCAAACTCAGGGGGTTGACTTAACATGGGTGGCCCCCTTAACCCCGACCCAGTAGCGTTTTGTCCCGCAGGGCCCGTCACCCTTTTCAAGCCCAGGTCGTGTTGGAAACATTGGGCCCCAAAACGGTCTTTGCCCAGTGAAGATTTGGGCCCAACCTGGCTGGGGGCCCCGTGGCCCGCCTTGGCTGTAGCTCACAGCCTCTGGCCAGCACTTGGCCTTGTTCCCGCCCCCCACCAAGGGGCCCCCCTGGCCAACACTTGGCGTCAGCTTGCAATTTCCAACCCCAGGGCCAACCCTTAGGGGTGTCACTTGCAGACCCCCACCAGCCCCTTTGGGTGTCAGCTTGCAAACTCTTGGGCCGCCCCTTGGCTGTCACTTTCAGCCTTGGGCCCCACTTTTTTGTCACCGCGCCCTTGGCAGCATTTGGGTGTCAATTTACAGCCCCCGGCCAGCATTGGCCCGTCAGCTCACAGCCCTGGCCAGCACTTGGCCCGTCAGCCACCAGCCTCTGGCCTTTCAATTGGGTGTCAGCTCCAGCCCCGGCCCGCCCCTTTTGGTGTCAGTCATAGCCCTCTTTGGGCCCGCACTTGGCTCTCAGTTTGCCCGACTCCCGGCCGCACTTTGGGTGTAGCCCTTTCCCGGCTCTGGCCCCGCACTTTGGGTTTTCAGGGTCACAGCCCCTGGCCAGCCTTGGGGTCAAACTGCAGCCCCTTGGGCCCGCAATTTTGTCAGCTTGCACCTCTGGCCCGCCCCTTGGCAGCTCGCCCAAACCCCTTGGGCCCCAGCAATTGGCTGTCCCGCTGCAGCCTCCCGGCCAGCACTTTTGGCGTCACTCGCCCGCCCCTGGCCAGCACATGGCTGTCCCTCCCGCCCTTTTGGGGGGCCCGCACTTGGTGTCAGCCACACCCCTGCCAGCCTTTGGGTGTCAGTCAAGCCTCTGGGGGGAAAACAAATTTGGGTGTCAGCTCACGCCCCTGGCCAGCACTTGGCGCAGCCACAGGGCCCCTGGCCAGCAATGGCTGTCAGCTCACGGGCCCTGGCCGCACTTTGGGTGTCGCTCGCAACCCGGCCGACGGGCTGTCAGCTCACAGGCCCCTGGCCAGCAATTGGTGTCAAACTCGCGCCTCGGCCAGGGGCTTGGCCCGTCAGCTCCGGGCCCCTTGGGGCCTCCAATTGGGGGTCAGCTCCAAACCCCTGGCCAGCACTTGGCGTCAGCTCCAGCCTCGGGGCCCGCACTTGGGGTGTCACTCCCGGGGCCCCTTTTGGCCCGCACTTGGCGTCCCGCCCCCCGAAAAATTTCTTTTAAACGGGGGGAGCAGTCAGTAAAAACCCCGGAACACTTCCCTTAACTCCAAACCCCCAAAAAACCCCCTTTCTTCCCCTCACCCTTTCCTTTTTGGGCCAAAAAACCTTTTCTGCAATCCTCCCTTAAATTAAAATTAAACCCTCCCGTAACATTAAACCTTCCTAAATTCCACAAAAAACACATCCTTAATTCCCAACCCAAAAACACCTCCTTTAAAAACCCCAAAAAAACACATCCTTAAACTCCCAATAACACATCCTTAATCTTTAAAAAAACACATCCTTAATCTCCCAAAAATAACCATCCTAATCTCCAAAAATTAAAACATCCTTAATCCCAAAAATAACACATCCCTTAAACTTCAACAAAAAACACATCCCTTTAAACTCCAAAAATAACACAACCCTTTAAAACTCCAACAATAACACAACCTTAAACTCCCAATTTAAAACAAATTCCCATTTAAAATTTTCCAAAAAAACACATCCTTAACTCCCAACAAAAAAAACATCCCTTTAAACTTCAAAAAATAAAAACATCCTTAATCCCCAAAAATAAACATCCTTTTTTAAAAAACCTTTCAACAATAAAAACTTCCTTAATCCCCCAACAAAAAAACATCCTTAATTTTTCAACAAAAACAATCCCTTTAAACTTCAAAAATAACACATCCTTAAACTCCAACAATTAAAAAATCCCTTAAACTTCAACAATAACAAATCCTTAATCTTCAACAATAAACATCCTTAATCTCCAACAAAAAACATCCTTTTCTCCAACAAACACATCCCTTTAAACTCCAAAAAAAACACATCTTATCTTCAAAAATAAAAAATCCTTAATCTCAACAATAACACATCCTTTAAACTCCAAAAAAACAAAATTCCCTTAAAAACCTTTCCCCAAAAATAACACATCCTTAATCTCCAACAATAAACACATCCTTTAAACTTCAACAAAAACACATCCTTAAAACTTCCCAAAAATAAACAACCCTTTTAAACTCCAAAAAACTTAACCCCCAAAAACCTTAAAACTTTAACAATAACACCCTCCTTAATCTCCAACAAAAAAAAAATCCTTAATTTTTCCAAAAAACACATCCCTTTTCTTAACATAACACTCCTTAATCCTTTTTAACAAAAAACCATCCTTAAAACTCCCCAACAATTTTAACCCCCCAAAATCCTTAATCTCCCTAACAATTTTTTCCCCCATTCCCTTAACTTCAACCAAAAAACATCCCTTTAATCTCCCAAAAAATAAAATCCCTTTAAACTCCAAAAATAACAACTTTTAACTCAACAATAAAAATTTCCCTTTAAACTTCCCAAAAATAACACATTTCCCTTTAAACTTCCAAAAAAAACCCATCCTTAATTAACAATAACACATCCTTTAAACTTCCCCCCCAAAAAACCCAACCTTTTAAACTTCCCCAAAAACACTCCTTAAACTCCCAAAAATTTAAAACATTTAATCTTTCCAAAAATAACACATCCTTAATCTCCAAAAAAAACACATCCTTAATCTCCCAAAAATAAAAACATCCCTTTTCTTTAAAAATAACAAAATCCCTTTTCTCCAACAAAAAAACATCCTTAATCTCCAACAAAAACACAAACCCTTTAAAATTTCCCAAAAAAAACATCCTTTTTCTCCAACAATAACCACATCCTTAAAACTTCCCAAAAAAAAAACATCCTTTAAACTTCCCAAAAATAACAAAAACCCTTAAAACTCCCAAAAATAAAATCCTTTTCTCCAACAATTTAAACAACCTTAATTTTCCCCAAAAAAAACCTCCCTTTAAACTCCCACAATAAACATCCTTAATCCCCCAACAAAAACACATCCCTTAAAACTCCAAAAATAACCATCCTTTAAACTCCGACAAAAAAACACCAATTCCTTAATCTCCAACAATAACCCTCCTTTTAAACTCCAAAAATAACAAATCCCTTTTTTTCCAACAATAACACAAACCTTAATTTTCCAACAATAAAAAACCAAAACTTAAATCCTTTTTCCCCCCCAAAACAATCCTTAATCTCCCAAAAAAAACACATCCCCTTTAAACTCCAAAATTAAAACATCCCTCACTGGCAGTATAAGAGGCAAACTTTCGAGCACGTTTTATTCAGGGTCCCAGGTTTTAGAAGGGGGAACTCCTACAAGGGTTAAGAATGGTATTTGGGGGGCCTCCTACAAGGTTAAAAGTGGGGGAAAAAGGACATCCTTTCAAGGCTTTTAATGGTGGGGAACATCCTACAAGGCTAAAAGAGGTTTTTAGAGGCATCCTACCCAAAGGTTTTAGATGGTATAAAGCCCTCCTAAAGGCTTATAGATTGGGATAGAGGCATTCAAAAAGGCAGATGGGCTGTAGGAACCCCACAAGGTTGAAAAAGGTTTTAAAAGGCATTCCCTTAAAAAGGCTTGGGAAAATGGGATAAGAGACCCCAACAAAGGGTTGAAGGGTTTAAAGGAAAATTTCCCACAAGGGTTTAAGATTGGGATAAGGGGGAAAAAAAAACATTTAAAACCAAGGCTTGAAGGATTGGGTTTTAAAAGAGACATTACAAAAGGGTTTAAAAAGGTTTAAAAGGCAAACCTAAAAAGGCCCTTTTAAGATGGAAAAAGAAACCCCCCCCCAAATTTAAAACAAAGGCTTTTAAGATGGAATAAAGACATCCTACAAGGGTTGAAGTGGTTAAAAGGGGGGGGGGACCCTCCTACAAGGCTTGAAGATGGTATTAAAAGAATCCCGGGGAAAAGGGCTCCAAGGCTTTTGAGATGGGTTTTAAAAAAGACATCCTACAAGGCCCTTTAAAAAGGTATAAGAGGCTCCCTTACAAGGCTTTAAAATGGTATAAGAGACTCCTCCAAAGGGGGTTTAAGATTTGGGATAAGAGACATTCCCACAAGGCTTTAAGATGGTTAAAAAAAGGAAACCTACCCAAAGGGTTGAAGATGTTTTAAGAGGCAAACCCAAAGGGTTGAAGATGGGATAAAAGAATCCTACAAGGCTTGATGATGGTTAAAAGAGACATCCTCCCAAGGGCTTTAAAATGGAAAAAAAGGCATCCCCACAAGGCTTAAGGGTAAAAGAGACATCCTCAGGCTTTAAATTTGTAAAAAGAGACATCCTACAAGGCTTTAAGATGGGAAAAGAGACCTCCTACAAAACTTGAAAAATGGTAAAGAGAACTCCTACAAAAACTTGAAGATGGTAAAGAACCTCCTACAAGGTTGAAGATGGTAAAAGACATCCTACAATTGAAGAAGGTAAAAGAGGCAATTTCAAGGCTTTAAGATGGTTAAAAAGGGAATCCCAAGGCTTTTAAGAGGGATAAGAGGGGGGAAAACCTAACAGGCCCTTTAAGTTGGAAAGAGGGGGTCCCACAAAGGGTTGAAGAAGGAAAAGACCCCCTCCCAAACTTTAAGATGGGATAAGAGACCAACCCAAAAAGGTTTTAAAATGGAAAAAGATACAACCCAAACCCTTTAAGGGTGGTTTTAAGAGAATCCCCCCCAAAGGGTTTTAAGAAATTTTTAAAAGACACCTAAAAGGCTTGAAGTTGGGAAAAAGAACTCCAAAAAAAGGCTGAAGATTGGGATAAAGACATCCCACAAGGGTTTAAGAAGGTATAAAACATCCCAAAAAGGCTTGAGATGGTAAAAGAGACATCCAAAAAGGCTTTTAAGATGGGATAAGGGAAAATCCCCCAAGGCTTGAAGATGGTATAAGAAAACATCCAAAAAGGCTTGAAGATGGATAAGAGAAAAAATCCCCACAAGGTTGAAAATGGGTTTTTAAAAAATTTCCCACAAGGGTTGAAGATGGTTTAAAAGAGAATCCCCCCCCGGCTTTAAGATGGAAAAGGAAAAACCTCCCCAAGGGATAAAATGGAAAAAGAGACATCCTACAAGGCCTTTTTTGGAGGTATAAGAGACACCCCAAAAGGGTTAAGTGGATAAAAAAAACATCCTCAAACTTGAAGATGGTATAAGAGACACCTACAAAGCTTGAGTGGGATAAGAGACATCCCACAAGGGTTGAAAATGGTATAAGAGCCATCCTACAAGGCTTTGAAATGGAAAAAGGAGACATCCTACAAAGGGTTTTAAGATTGGGATAAGAGACATCCTACAAGGCTTGAAATGGTTAAAGACATCCCACAAGGGTTTAAGATGGTATAAAGGCCCCCTACAAGGGTTGAAATGGAATAAGAGCCCAAACCTACAAGGGTTGGAAAAATGGTATAAGAAAAATTTCCTTTCAAGGCTTTAAGATGGGATAAAGGCATCCAAAAAAGGGTTTTAAAGTGGTATAAGAGGCATCCCACAAGGTTTTTAAGATGGTATAAAAAGGGAAACCCCAAAGGCTTGAAGATGGTAAAAAAGAAATCCCACAAAGGCTTTTAAATGGTTTTAAGAGGATCCTACAAGGCTTAAGATGGGATAAAAAAAGACAAACCCAAAAAGGGGAAGAAGGTATAAGAACATCCTACAAGGCCCTTAATTATGGTTTTAAGAGACATCCTACAAAGGGTTGAAGATGGTATAAAGGGGGGCATCCTCCCAAAGGGTTAAGATGGTAAAAAGAGACTTTTACAAGGCTTTAAAATGGTATAAGAGACATCCTACAAGGTTTAAAAATGGTAAAAAGAGACATCCTACAAGGCTTAAGATTGGGTTTAAAAAAGACATCCACAAGGCTTGGGAAAATGGGTTTAAGAGGCTCCCAAAAAGGCCCTTTAAAAAGGTATTTAAAAGGCATCCTACAAAGGGATAAAATGGTTAAAGACATCCTACAAGGCTTTAAGAGGTATAAGAAAACATCCTACAAAAATTTGGGAAAATGGTTTTTAAAAGACCCCCTCCTTAAATTAAAAATTCAAGGGCTTGAAGATGGTATATGAAAACATCCTCAAGGTTTAAGTGGTAAAAAAGCCCAACCCACAAGGCTTGAAGATGGGAAAAAAACCTCCCACAAGGCTTTTAAAATGGTAATGAGCATCCTACAAAGGGTTGAAGATGGGAAAGAAACAAACCTTTAAAAAAGGCTTGGGAAAATGGGGATAAGAGACTCCTAAAAGGTTGAAAAGGGTTTTAAGGGCATCCCCAAGGGTTTAAAAGGTATAAGAGGATCCTCCCAAAGGGTTGAAGATTGGGATAAAAAACCCCCAAAAAGGCTTGGGAAAATGGTATAAGAGACATCCCAAAGGTTGAAATTGGGTTTAAGGGGACTCCCACAAAAATTGAAGTTTGGTTTTAAAAGGACATTTCCCACAAGGCCCTTTAAAATGGTATAAGAACACCAAGGCCCGGGAAGGGTGGTTAAAAAGAGACATCCTACAAGGCTTTTAAGGGTGGTATAAAAGGCCTTCCTACAAAAGGGTTGAAGTTTGGAAAAAGAGAATCCACAACTTTAAAATGGTATAAGAGGGCCCTCCTACAAGGCTTGAAGAGGTATAAAAAGCCCCCCTACAAAACTTGAAGGGTAAAAAGGCATCCCCCCCAAGGCTTTAAGATGGTAAAAAGCATCCTACAAAAAATTTAAGATGGTATAAGAGACAACCTACCAAAGGGTTTAAGAAAGTATAAAGGCCCTTACAAGGCTTGAAGATGGTATAAGAGACAACCTTCAAGGCTTAAATGGTAAAAAGAGAAAATCCTTTCAAGGCTGGAAGGGTTTTAAAAAGACAACCAAAAAGGCTTTGAAGATGGTATAAAGACATTTTACAAGGTTTTAAAAATTTGGGATAAAAGGCAATTTTCAAGGCTTAAGATGGTATAAGAGAATTTTTTTCCCAAAGGGTTGAAGATGGTATAAGAGGCATCCTACAAGGGGTTTTTAAAGGTAAAAAGAACATTCCAAAAGGGTTGAAGAAGGTATAAAAAAATCCCACAAGGGTTGAAGATGGTTAAAAGAAAATCCTACAAGGGTTGAAAAATTTGGGAAAAAGACATCCCAAACAAAGGCCCTTGAAGATGGGAAAGAGGAAACCTACCCAAAGGTTTTAAAAATGGTATAAAGAATCCTTCAAGGGTTGAAGATGGTATAAAAAGAATCCTACAAGGGTTTAAGATGGATAAGAAAAAAACCTACAAGGCTTGAAGATGGTAAAGAGACATCCTACAAAGGGTTGAAAAATGGTATAAAAAGACATCCTACCAAAGGGTTGAAGATGGTATAAGAGGGACTTTCCAAAAGGGTTTAAGATGGTATAAGAACCTCCACAAGGCTTGAAGATGGTTTTAAGGACTCCCCACAAGGCTTGAAGATTGTATAAAAGGGGGTCCACAAGGCTTTAAGATGGTAAAAGAGACATCCTACAAGGGTTGGGAAAATGGTATTTAAAAAAAAAGGGGGCATTTTCAAGGCTGAAAATGGTATAAGAGGCATCCTACAAAGGGTTGAAGTGGTTTTAAAGGCATCCTACAAGGCTTTAAGATGGTATAAAAAGGAATTTCCCACAAGGCCCCCCCCATTTGGGTGGTTTTAAGGGGAAAATCCCACAAGGCCCTTTAAGATGGGATAAGAGCCCTTCCCACAAAGGGTTGAAGATGGAAAAAAGCATCCCCAAAAAGGCCCTTTAAGATGGATTTAAAAACATCCTACAAGGCTTGAAGTGGTATAAGAGGCATCCAAAAAGGGTTGAAAAGGATTAAAGGAAACCTTTCAAGGCTTTTAAGATGGTATAAGGGCATCCAAAAGGTTGAAGATGGTATAAAGGGGATCCAAAAAAGGGTTTAAGATGGGTTTTTAAGAGGATCCCCACAAGGCTTGAAGTGGAAAAAGAGCCTCCTACAAGGCTTTTTAAGATGGTATAAAAACTTTCCCACAAGGCTTTAAGATTGGTATAAGAAAAACATCCCACCAAAAATTTAAAATGGTATAAGGGACATCCCACAAGGCTTGGAAAAATGGTTAAGAGGTCCCACAAGGCTTTAAGTGTTTTATGAGCCCCCCTTCAAGGCTTGAAGTGGTTTTAAAAAAACATCCTAAAAAGGTTGAAAAATGGTTTAAGGACATCCTACAAGGGGTTGAAGATGGGATAAGAAAACTTTCCCCCCCAAAGGGTTTAAAAATGGTTTAAGAGACATCCTACAAGGCTTGAAAATGGTATAAGAAGGCCCTCCTACAAGGGTTGAAGAGGTATAAGAACATCCTACAAGGCCTTTAAGATGGTATTTTGAGGCATCCTACAAGGCTGGGAAAATGGGAAAAAGACTCCCACAATTGGGTTGAAGATGGTATAAGAGAAAACCTACAAAGGTTTAAGTGGTATAAGGGGAAATCCCACAAGGTTGAAGTTTGGGATAAGAGCATCCAAAAAGGCTTGAAGATGGTATAAGGGGACACCTACAAAGGGTTGAAGATGGTATAAGGGCTCCCAAAAAGGGTTGGAAAAATTTGGGTTTTTAGACATCCTTTCCAAAGGGTTGAAGAAAGGTTTTAAAGACATCCCCCAAAGGCTTGAAGTGGTTTTAAAAGGCATCCCACAAAGGCCCTTTAAGAAAGGTTTAAGAGAAAATCCTACAAGGGTTTTAAGGGTGGGTTTTAAGAGACATCTAAAAGGCTTTAAGATGGTATAAAGGGGCCCCCCCAAGGCTTGAAGGGTTTGGGATAAGAGGCATCCTACAAAGGGTTGACGATGGGTTTTAAAAACATCCTACAAAGGGTTGAAGATGGGTTTAAAAACTTTCCCAAGGCTTGAAGATGGAATAAAGGACATCCTTTTCAAAGGGGGTTGAAAAAAGGTTTTAAAAGGATCATTACAAGGCTTGAAGAATTGGTTAAAAAGAGGAACCCACCAAAGGGTTTTAAGAAGGGATAAGGGGGACATCCTACAAAAGGGTTTTAAGGTGGAAAAAGAGGCATCCTACAAGGCTTGAAGATGGGTTTTAAAGGGACATCCCCACAATTTTGAAGATGGAAAAAAGGATTTCCAAAAAGGCTTTAAGATGGTATAAAGGCATCCTCCAAAGGGTTTAAGATGGTATAAGGACATTCCCACAAGGCTTGAAGAAGGTTTTAAAAGACATCCCTTTTTAAAACCCAAGGGCATGAAACTGGTTTAAATAAGAAAAAATTAAAAGGGGGTTTTAAAAAGGTAAAGGGGCCAAATTCCCCAAAAAGGTTGGGGAAAAGGTAAATAGGGCCCTTACAAGGGTTGGGGAAGGGAAAATTGGGGCCCCCCTACAAGGTTTGGGGAATTGGAAAAACCTTACCCGGTTGGGAAATGGTTGGGGCCCCTTACCCCGGTCCCTTGGGGAAAAGGGGGAATGGGGACCCTTGGCAAGGGGGTTTAGTGGATTGGGCCACCCTTACCCAAGGCCTTGGGGAAAAGGTGGGGAAACCCAATACCCCGGTTGGGAAAAAGGGGGACCCTTACAAAATTTTGGGTTTTAAAGGGGCCCAAGGTTTGGATGGTATGGGCCCCTTGGCCCCTTGGGGATGGTAATGGGGAACCACAAAGGCCCCGGGGAATGGTGGGCCCCTTACAAGGTTTGGAAAGGTGGTTGGGGACATTCCCACGGGCCCCTTGGAGGTGGAATTTGTGGCCCAAATTGGACTTAAACCCTGGGACCACTATGGCCCACTGGGGGCCCAAAATAATGGTGGGGAATTAAAATAATCCCATGGGGTAAAATGGGGGACCCCTGGTTTGGGCCCACCTGGTGGCCCCCTGGGGGAAAGGGGGGACTGGTGGACCACTGGTGGCCCAAAGGTGGCCACTGGTGGCCCATGGTGGGCCCCCTGGTTTGGCCCCACTGGTGGACCACTGGGGGCCCACTGGTGGACATGGTGGCCCCCGGGGGACCACTGGTGGCCCACTGGTGGCCCACTGGTGGACCACTGGTGGCCCACTGGTGGACCACTGGTGGCCCACTGGTGGACCACTGGTGGCCCACTGGTGGACCACTGGTGGACCACTGGTGGCGCACTGGTGGACCACTGGTGGACCACTGGTGGACCACTAGTGGCCCACACTGTTTCATTACAATAAAAGTCTCCAAATGTCTGACTACTTGAGGATGAACTGTTATATTATAAATAGTGAAACATACTTAATGTGAAGGAGAGGGTGAGAGGGAGAGAGAGAGAGAGAGTGAGAGAGAAGGAGAGAGAGAGAGAGACATTAGAAAGAGAGGAGGACTGGGAATTACCTTCAACATAGAGAGCAAATTGCCCAAGTTTCCTCCGACACCTCTCACCATCCCTCTCACCATCCCTCTCACCATCCCTCTTACCATCCCTCTCACCATCCCTCTCACCATCCCTCTCACCATCCCTCTCACCATCACTCACCATCCCTCTCACCATCCCTCTCACCATCCCTCTCACCATCCCTCTTACCATCCCTCTCACCATCCCCTTTACCATCCCTCCCATCCCTCTCCCTCACTCACCATCCCTCTCACATCCCTCTCACCATCACTCTCACCATCCCTCTCATCCTCTACCATCCCTCTTCACCATCCTCTTACCATCCCTCTCACCATCCCTCACCATCCTTCACCATCCCTCTCACCATCCCTCAAACCCTCCCTCTACCATCCTCTTACCATCCCTACCATCCTCACATCCCACCATCCTTCACATCCCTCTCACATCCTCTCACCATCCCTCTTACCATCCCTCTCACCATCCTCACATCCCTACTCACCATCCCTCTCACCATCCCTCTCACCATCCTTTACCATCCCTTCACATCCCTCTTACCATCCCTCTACCATCCCTCTCACCATCCCTCTACCATCCCTCTCACCATCCCTCTCCATCCCTCCACTCCCCTTTACCATCCCTCTCACATCCCTCTTTCATCCTCTCCCATCCTTCACATCCCTCTCACCATCCCTCTCCCTCCACCATCCTCTCACCATCCCCTCTCTCACCATCCCTCTCACCATCCCTCTCACTACCATCCCTCTCACCATCCCTCTCACCATCCTCTCATATCCATCCCTCTCACCATCTCTCACATCCTCTCACCTCCCTCCTCACCATCCCTCTCACCATCCCTCTCACCATCCCTCTCACATCCCCTCCTTCACCATCCCTCTCTACCATCCTCTCACATCCTCTCACCATCCCTCTCACCATCCCTCTCACCATCCCTCTCACCATCACATCCTCTCACCATCCCTCTACCATCCCCTCACCCTCCCTCCACCATCCCTCTTACCATCCCTCTCACCATCCTCTTACCATCCCTCTCACCAATCCCTCTTACCATCCCTCTCACCTCCCTCTACCATCCCTCTCACCATCCCTCTACATCCTCTCACCATCCCTCTCACCATCCCTCTCACCATCCCTCTCACCATCCCTCTCACCATCCCTCTTACCATCCCTCTCACCATCCCTCTTACCATCCCTCTCACCATCCCTCTTACCATCCCTCACCATCCTCTCACCATCATCACATCCCTCTACCTCCCTTTCTCACCATCCCTCTCACCATCCTCTTACCATCCCTCTCACCATCCCTCTCACCATCCCTCTCACCATCCCTCTTACCATCACTCTCACCATCCCTTCTTACCATCCCTCTCACCATCCTCTTACCATCCCTCTCACACATCCCTCTCACCATCCCTCTCCCATCCCTCTACCCATCCCTCTCACCATCCCTCTCACCATCCCTCTCACCATCCCTTCTTCACCATCCCTCTCACCATCCCTCTTACCATCCTCTCACCATCCCTCTCACCATCCCTCTCACCATCCCTCTCACCATACTCTCACCATCCCTCTTACACCCTCCATCCTTCACCATCACTCACAATCCCTCTCACCATCCCTCTCACCATCCCTCTCACCACCCTCTCACCATCCCTCTCACCATCCCTCTCACCATCCCTCACCATCCATCACCATCCCTTCACCATCCTCTCACCATCCTCTACCATCCCTCTCACATCCCTCACCCTCTTACCTCCCTCCCTCTCACCATCCCTTTACCATCCTCCTCACCATCCCTCTACCTCCATCCCTCTCACACATCCTCTCCTTTCACCATCCCTCTCACCATCCCTCTCACCATCCCTCTCACCATCCCTCTCACCATCCCTCTCACCATCCTCCACCATCCTCTCCACCATCCCTCTCACCATCCTCTCACCATCCCTCTCACCATCACTCTCACCATCCCTCTCACCATCCTCTCACCATCCTACCTCCTCACCATCCCTCTTCATCCATCCCTCTCACCATCCTTCCCATCCATCACTCTCACCATCCCTCTCACCATCCCTCTCACCATCCACTCTCACCATCCCTCTCACCATCCCTCACTCACCATTTCCACCTCTCACCATCACTCTCACCACCCTCTCACCATCCCTCTTCACCATCCTTCACTCCTCCCACTCTCCTTTACCATCCCACTCACCATCCTCTCACCACACTCCAATCCCTCCACCATCCCTCACCATCCATTCCACCTCCCTCTCACCATCCCTCCACCACTCCTCTCACCATCCCTCTCACCATCCCTCTCACCATCCCTCTCACCATCCTCTTCACCATCCCTTCACCCTTATCCTCTCACCATCCTCTCACCATCCTCTCACCATCCCTCTCACCATCCTCTCACCATCCCTCTCACCATCCATCTCCCCTCACACCATCCCTCTCACCACTTCCTCTTCACCATCCACTCCAACCACCCTCACCATCCCTCACCATCCCACCATCCTCTCACCATCCTTCACATCTCTCACCATCCACTCTCACCATCCTCTCACCATCCCTCTCACCATCCCTCTCACATCCACTCACCATCCTCTCACCATCCCTCTCCACCTCCTCTCACATCCTCACCATTCCCTCTCACCATCCCTCTCACCATTCCGCTCACCATCATCTCACCATCCCTCTCACCATCCTTCACCATCCTCACCTCTCCCATCCCTCTCACCATCCCTCTCCCCCACCATCCCTCTCACCATCCTCTCCCATCCATCTCACCATCCCTCTCACCATCCCTCTCAACCATCCACTCTCACCATCCCTCTCACCATCCTCTCACCCCCTCACCATCCCTCTCACCATCCTCTCACCATCCCTCTCACCATCTCCCTCTCACCATCCCTCCTACCATCCCTCTCACCATCCATCTCACCATCCTCCCAATCCCTCTCACCACCCTCTTCACATCCACTCACCATCCCTCTCACCATCCCTCTCACATCCCTCTCACCATCCTCTCACCTCCATCTCACCATCCCTCTCACCATCCTCTCACATTCTCACCATACTCACCATCCCTCTCACCATCCCTCTCACCATCCCTCTCACCATCCCTCTCACCATCCCTCTCACCATCCCTCTCACCATCCCTCTCACCATCCCTCTCACCATCCCTCTCACCATCCCTCTCACATCCCTCCACCATCCCTCTCACCATCCTCTCACCATCCCTCTCACATCCCTCTCACCATCCCCTCACCATCCATCTCACATCCCTCACCATCCCTCTCACCATCCTCTCACCATCCCTTCACCATCCTCTCACCATCCCTCTCACTCCTCTCACCATCCCTCTCACCATCCTCTCACATCCCTCTCCATTCCCCATCCCTCTCACCATCCTCTCACCATCCATCTCACCATCCTCCAACCATCCCTCTCACCATCCTCTCACCATCCCTCTCACCACCTCTCACCTCCTCTCACCATCATTCTCACCATCCCTCTCACCATCCCTCTCACCATCCCTCTCACCATCCTTCTCACCATCCCTCTCACCATCCCTCTCACCATCCCTCTCACCATCCCTCTCACCATATCAACCACCCTCACCATCCTCCACCATCCCTCTCACCATCCTTCACCACCCCCCCTCACCATCCATCTCACCATCACTCTCAACCATCCCTCTCACCATCCCTCTCACCATCATCTACATCACCACCATCTCTCACCATCCCTCTCACCATCCCTCTCACCATCCTTCACCATCCTCCACCTCCTCTCACCATCCTCTCACATCCTCTCACCATCCCTCTCACCATCCTCTCACCATCCTCACCATTCTCACCATCCTCTCACCATCCTTCACCATCCCTCTCACCTCCTCTCACATCCATCTCCATCCCTCCCACCATCCCTCTACCACCTCTCACCTCCCTCTCACCATCCCTCTCACCATCCCTCTCACATCCCTCTCACCATCCCCTCACCATCCTCTCACCACCTCTCACCATCCCTCTACATCCCTCTCACTCACGTCTCACCATCCCTCCACCTCCTTCACACCTCTCACCATCCTTCACATTCACTGAATGTTCAAATATGAGAAAGATTAGAGCAGAATCCTACAGGAGAGAGATGAGAGATCCGAATGAGATGAGAGCCAGTATCAGGCACACATGAGCATAAATGAACGACCTCGTGCACTATCATCTCAACCTGCTCAAGTCATGCAACCAGTATCATGTATTCCGTCTTCACTCATCTTACCATCCATCCAGTCCCTCTACCTTACCATCTTAGCCTCAATATCACTCCATCCCCCATCCTACAATTACATCCCTTGCACCTCTCTAGTCCCTATCTCACTCCTCTCCCTCTCTCTCACCCCACTCCATCCTCCCTTCACCATCTCTCATCCACTCTTCCCCGACTCCTTACTCCGTACCTTCCCACCTACATCCCTCTGCCGTCCATACTAACCTACCAATATACACTACAAGGACTTGTTCTCACTAGTGAGGCATCGTGGTCATCGAGCAGCGGAGGATGGTGGTAAAGAGGTAGATGGGAGGGGAGGAGCGGAGGAGGTCAAAAAAGGAAATGAGGGACAAAGGCAGTGGAGGGGAAGAGAGTGATAAGCCAGTCACTTGTGTTATAACACCTGTCTTATAAGTGACAGTGTTCACCTACCAATAAGCAGGTACCTGGGTGTTAATCACCTAGCAGTACGTAGGTACCTGGGTGCTAGTCACCTAGCAGTAAGTAGGTACCTGGGTGTTAGTCACCTAGCAGTAAGTAGGTACCTGGGTGCTTGTCACCTAGCAGTAAGTAGGTACCTGGGTGTTAGTCATCTTGCAGTAAGTAGGTACCTGGGTGTTAGTCACAGCAGTAAGTAGGTACCTTGGTGTTAGTCACCAAGCAGTAAGCAGGTACCTGGGTGTTAGTCATCTAGAAGTAAGTAGGTACCTGGGTGGTAGTCACCAAGAAGTAAGCATGTACCTGGGTGATAGTTACCTAGCAGTAAGGAGATACCTAGGTGTTAGTCACATAGCAGTAAGCAGGTACCTGGGAATTAGTTACCTAGCAGTAAGCAGGTACCTGGGTGTTAGTCACCTAGCAGTAAGAAGGTACCTGGGTGTTAGTCATCTAGCAGTAAGCAGGTACCTGGGTGTTAGTCGCCTATCAGTAAGTAGGTACCTGGGTGTTAGTCATCTAGCATAAATAGGTACCTCTGTTTATCATCTAGCAGTAAGAAGGTATCTGGGTGTTAGTCACCTAGCAGTAAGTAGGTACCTGGGTGTTAGTCATCTTGCAGTAAATAGGTACCTGGGTGTTAGTCATCTTGCAGTAAGTAGGTACCTGGGTGTTAGTCACATAGCAGTAAGAAGGTACCTGGGTGCTAGTCACCTAGCAGTAAGTAGGTACCTGGGTGTTAGCTATCTAGAAGTAGGTACCTGGGTGTTAGTCATCTTGCAGTAAGTAGGTACCTGGGTGTTAGTCATCTAGCAGAAGTAGGTATGTGGGTGTTAGTCATCTTGCAGTAAGTAGGTACCTGGGTGTTAGTCAACTTGCAGTAAGTAGGTACCTGGGTGTTAGTCATCTAGCAGAAGTAGGTACCTGGGTGTTAGTCATCTTGCAGTAAGTAGGCACCTGGGTGTTAGTCATTTTCCAGTAAGTAGGTACCTGGGTGTTAGTCATCTAGCAGAAGTAGGTACCTGGGTGTTAGTCATCTTGCAGTAAGTAGGCACCTGGGTGTTAGTCATTTTCCAGTAAGTAGGTACCTGGGTGTTAGTCATTTTCCATTAAGTAGGTACCTGGGTGTTAGTCATTTTCCAGTAAGTAGGTACCTGGGTGTTAGTCATTTTCCAGTAAGTAGGTACCTGGGTGTTAGTCGCCTGCTGTGGCTTTTCGGTGGTTATTCTCTCTCTCTCTCTCCCTCACTCACTCATTCTCCCTCACTCTCCCTCTCTCATTCTCCCTCACCTACTCTCCCTCATTTTCCCTCCCACACTCTCCCTCATTCTTCCTCACTCCCTCATTCTCCCTCACTCACACATTCTTCCTCACTCACCCTCATTCTCTGTCACTCTCCCTCACCCACTCTCCCTCACTCTCCCTCACTCACTGTCCGTCACTCACTGTCCCTCACTCACTCTCCCTCACTCACTCTCCCTCACCTCGCTCACCCACTCTCCCTCACTCACTGTCCCTCACTCACTCTCCCTCACTCACTCTCCCTCACTCTCGCTCACCCACTCTCCCTCACTCACTGTCCCTCACTCACTCTCCCTCACTCCCTCATTCTCCCTCACTCTCCCTCACTGCCTTGCCACGTATTTATCGCCTCTTTCACCGTTCACTGATTTTTGGGGCGTTTGGAACGACTCTCTCTCTTTCTCTCTCTCTCTCTCTTTCTCCCTTTAAGTGCTTATTATAGATACAGGGTGGGAAGAGAGTGTGAGAGAGAAAGAGAGAGAGGAGGGAGAGAGAGGAGAGATAGATAGATAGATAGATAGATAGATAGATAGATAGATAGATAGATAGATAGAGATAGATAGATAGATAGATAGATAGATAGATAGATAGATAGATAAGAGATAGATAGATAGATAGATAGATAGATAGATAGATAGAGAGAGAGAGAGGAGAGAGAGGAGAGAGGAGAGAGAGGAGAGAGATGAGAGAGAGAGAGAGAGAGAGAGAGAGAGAGAGAGAGAGAGAGAGAGAGAGAGAGATGGAGCAAGAGAGAACAGGAATAAGCGGTAAAAATAGTGAAGGGGAATGAAGATAAATGTCGATAGTAACTGAGAGAGGAAGGGAGAAGTAAGGGAGAACAAGGGTGAGTAAGGAAAAGCAAGGGTGAGTAAGGGAGAGGAGGGGTGAAGAACGGGAATGAGGAGTGGGGAATACACTGAGACACATACACCTCAGTGTATATACACTGAGACACATACACCTCAGTGTATATACACTGAGAAACATACACCTCAGTGTATATACACTGAGAAATATACACCTCAGTGTATATACACTGAGAAACATACACCTCAGTGTATATACACTGAGAAATATACACCTCAGTGTATATACACTGAGAAATATACACCTCACAGTGTATATACACTGAGAAATATACACCTCACAGTGTATATACACTGAGAAATATACACCTCACAGTGTATATACACTGAGAAACATACACCTCACAGTGTATATACACTGAGAAACATACACCTCACAGTGTATATACACTGAGAAACATACACCTCACAGTGTATATACACTGAGAAATATACACCTCAGTGTATATACACTGAGAAATATACACCTCACAGTGTATATACACTGAGAAATTAACACCTCACTGTGTATATACACTGAGAAATATACACCTCACAGTGTATATACACTGAGAAATATACACCTCACAGTGTATATACACTGAGAAATATACACCTCACAGTGTATATACACTGAGAAATATACATCTCACAGTGTATATACACTGAGAAATATACACCTCACAGTGTATATTACACTGAGAAATATATACCTCACAGTGTATATACACTGAGAAAATATACACCTCACCGTGTATATACACTGAGATATATACACCTCACAGTGTATATACACTGAGAAATATACACCTCACAGTGTATATACACTGAGAAATATACACCTCACCGTGTATATACACTGAGAAATATACACCTCACCGTGTATATACACTGAGATATATACACCTCACAGTGTATATACACTGAGAAATATACACCTCACAGTGTATATACACTGAGAAATATACACCTCACAGTGTATATACACTGAGAAATATACACCTCACAGTTGTATATACACTGAGAAATATACACCTCACAGTGTATATACACTGAGAAATATACACCTCACAGTGTATATACACTGAGAAATATACACCTCACAGTGTATATACACTGAGAAATATACACCTCACAGTGTATATACACTGAGAAATATACACCTCACAGTGTATATACACTGAGAAATATACACCTCACAGTGTATATACACTGGTATATCTGGCATCGCAGCTGAAACCACTCAATAAACTTTTAAAAGATGTTAGTCTTTCCTGTTATTTTCCTAATTATACCCACTTTTTCCCTATTATATTCCAAATATACCAAGACAGACATATTCCGTATACATATATCTCTCAGTATACAGAAAAATTATATATTTTTGCCTGCCGGAGGATAAATATGATTAAAAGTGTTGTGGTGAGGACGAATTTTGAAAGATGTATCTACGGCGACCATTGTTGTTGTTGATGGCTGAACATGTGCGGTGATTTTTGCTGATAATTTCCTTTATTTCGTGGTTTACTGGAGGTTTACAGCGCGTGTGAACGTTGCTGAACGACGGTGAAGTGATGAACGTCAAGTCTGACGTTCAGGAAGACGTTCGTTATCAGAGATAAGGTTAATAATGGTGGAAATTCAAGGTGAACAGTGGAAGTAAGTCGCTTGAACTTTGTGTACCTGTATCTAAATGAACTTAATTGTCTACCTATTTACAAACCTACTTGGTAGGTAAGACACAAAGGCAACAGTTAGGCAACTTTATTCCGAAACGTTTCGCCTACACAGTAGGCTTCTTCAGTCGAAGCCTGAGGGACTGACAACCTCAAATTCTACGACTTCAAGGGTGATGGACTGATTACATCGTCTTCACATCTCTACTGTTCCTGCCTACTTTCTGTATTCGACTGAAGAAGCCTACTGTGTTGGCGAAACGTTTCGGAATAAAGTTGTCTAACTGTTGCCTTTGTGTCTTACCTATCAACCTGTCGGTATTTTATACCATTTTGATGTTCACATACCTACTTACCTATCTACCTGCTTACCTACCTACCTATTTACTTACCTACGTACCTGCTTACTTACCTACTTATTTACTTACCTGTCTACCTGCTTACTTACCTACTTATTTACTTACCTACCTACTTACCTGTCTACCTGCTTACTTACCTACTTATTTACTTACCTACCTACTTACCTGTCTACCTGCTTACTTACCTACTTAATAACTTACCTACCTACCTATTTACTTACCTACCTACTTATTTACTTACCTACTTACTTACCTGTCTACCTGCTTACTTACCTACTTATTTACTTACCTACTACATTCCTGCCTACTTACCTATCTACCTGCTTACCTACTTATCTTACCTACCTACCTACTTACCTGCCTAATTACCTATCTACCTGCTTACTTACCTACCTACCTACTTACCTGCCTAATTACCTATCTACCTGCTTACTTACCTACCTACCTATTTACTTACCTACTTACCTGCCTAATTACCTATCTACCTGCTTACTTACCTACCTACCTACCTACCTACTTATCTATATACCTGCTTACTTACTTGCCTACTTATTTACTTACTTATCTACCTGCTTACTTACCTACTTATTTGCTTACCTACTTATTTACTTACCTACCTACCTACTTACATACCTACCTACTTACCTACTTACTTACCTGCTTACCTACCCACTTACTTATATTCCTACTTACCTACCAACCTACTTACCTACCTACCTACTTACC
>NW_026465943.1:0-14007 GCF_026875155.1 Cherax quadricarinatus
GCTAACTCGGTATTGAGTTGGGTTGAACTAAGCTTACCCACTAGTGTGTCCGGCTGCAATAAGCTCATCATGCTGAGTTGCCATGGAAATAAATGGTATAAAATACCGACACATTGGAAATATAAACACATAAGCAGTCTAATGTGAACCTTTATTGACAACGTTTCCCCCACACAGTGGGCTTTATCAAGTCACAAACAGTTCTGGTTAGCAGTAATCTAAAACCAAGACAACAGTGCATTAGTGTTCGCAATAAAGCTAACAGAATTCTTGGCTTCATATCTAGAAGTATAAATAATAGAAGTTCTCAGGTTGTTCTTCAACTCTATATATTCTTGGTTAGGCCTCATTCAGACTATGCTGCTCAGTTCTGGTCACCGTATTACAGAATGAATATAAATGCTCTGGAAAACGTACAGAGGAGGATGACAAAGATGGTCCCATGTATCAGAAATCTTCCCTATGAGGATACACTGAGGCCCTGAATCTGCACTCTCTCAAAAGGCGTAGAATTAAGGGGGATATGATCAAGGTGTATAAATGGAAAACAGGAATAAATAAAGGGGATGTAAATAGCGTGCTGAAAATTTCCAGCCAAGACAGGACTCGCAGCAATGGTTTCAAGTTGGAAAAATTCAGATTCAGGAAGGATATAGGAAAGCACTGGTTTGGTAATAGAGTTGTGGATGAGTGGAACAAACTCCCGAGTACAGTTATTGAGGCTAAAACGTTGTGTAGTTTTAAAAATAGGTTAGATAAATACATGAGTGGATGTGGGTGGGTGTGAGTTGGACCTGACTAGCTTGTGCTGCTGAGTCTGGTGCCATGCTCCTTCCTTGAGTGGAGGTGACCAGACTGGGTGGGTCATTGGGGTAATCCAGGGGGGGGGAAGACATGGACTTGCTCCGCATAGGTCAGTAGGCCTGCTGCAGTGTTCCTTCTTTCTTATGTTCTTATGTTATGCTCTTATTGTACTGAAGTGCAATAAGCTTATCCAACTTTGTGGTGGACTGCAGTAAACTTAAATACTAGTGTGATGGGCTACTGAAAGCTTTCCCATTAGTGTGTCAGACTGCAATAAGCTTATCTGTTAGCGTAATGGGTTGCATTAAGCTTCCCCTTCGGTGTGCCGGGGTGAAGTAGTAAGCTTACCCAGTAGTATGCCGGGTTATACTAAGCTTACCCACTAGTTTACTGGGCTGCACTATGTTCAGCCCTACACCAAATGTGGAGGGTCGAACTAAGCTTACCCACTAGTGTGCCTAGTTGCACTAACCTCACACATAATTATATCAGGTTGCAATAAGCTTACCAGCTCTTGTGCCGAGTCGAGCTTCCCACTAGTGTATCGGACACAGTAAGCTTACCCACTAGTGTGCCGGGCTGCAGTGTGCCAGTAAGAGGCGTCATCGGTCGACCTATTTTTTTTCCGAAGCGAGTTATAATGCAGAGCAAATATTACTTTAATTAGCCAGAGTGATAATTTATAATTAGTGTCATAACAATAGAGATTATCACCATGTATAGAGCCTCAGATTATTGACAGTTACACACAGTACTTCGTCTCACAAACTGGACTGGACTGGACTGGACTGGACTGACTGACTGACTGGACTGGATTGACTGGACTGACACCTTCGAAAATCACATGGTTTTTTTTTCTATGACACTGTGTGCTCCTTATTAGAGAGTTAACAAAATCTTAAAGAAAAAATGATAATGGTAATAGTGATAATGACAATGATGATATAGATAATAATTGGTATAATGATATTTAATGATGATAAGTATAATGATATGGATAATGAGATTATTATTAATGACTAATGATAATGAAATTTATCATTGTTATAATAATGATAATGGTCATAAAAACAAAGGTGAAGCGATGCTGCAGGTCTACTGGCCCATGGTGGCACCTCCAACACTAACCTACATCCCCTCCTGTACTAATCCATCCTATTTTTTGAGCTACTCAAAGTACTGGCTTCAGTGACTACTCAGGAGTTTGTTCCAGTCATCCACAACTCTAACGGCAAACCAGTGCTTTCCAATACCCCTTCTAAGTAAAAAAAATCCAACTTCCTCCCACTGCTGCGAGCATGTACTGATACATATTTTCTACACGGTATTTATGACCCATTTATTTTTTCCTATCTTCCAATGGTGCACTTCAATCATATCCTCTCTAATTCTACGTTAATCCACAGTGCAAATTCAGTGCTGTCAGCCTCTTGTAGGAAAGATTTCTGATACGTGGGAATAATGTTATGTTTCTCTCTATATTTTCCAGCGCATTTATGTTAATCATGTAGTAAGAACATACGAAAGAAGGAACACTGCAACAGGTCTACTGACCCATGCGGAGCAGGTCCATGTCCCCCCCCCCGGATAAGCCCAATGACCCAACCAGTCTGGTCACCTCCACTCAAGAAAGGAGCTCGGCACCAGACCCAGCAACACAAGCTAGTCAGGTCCAACTCACACCCACCCACACCCACTCATGTATTTATCTAACCTATTTTTAAAATTACACAACGTTTTAGCCTGAATAACTGTACTCGGGAGCTTGTTCCACTCATCCACAACTGTATTACCAAACCAGTGCTTTCCTATATCCTTCCTGAATCTGAATTTTTCCAACTTGAAACCATTGCTGCGAGTCCAGTCTTGGCTGGAAATTTTCAGCGCGCTATTTACATCCCCTTTATTTATTCCCGTTTTCCATTTCTACACCTCGATCATATCTCCCCTAATTCTACGCCTTTCGAGATAGACTTAGGGTCCTGAATCTGCACTGTCCTCATAGGGAAGATTTCTGATACATATGATCATTTTTGTCATCCTCCTCTGTACGTTTTCCAGAGCATTTATATTCATTCTGTAATACGGTGACCAGAACTGAGCAGCATAGTCTAAATGAGGCTTAACCAAGGATATATATAGTTGAAGAACATTCTGAGGACTTCTGTTATTTATACTTATTTATACTTCTAGATGTGAAGCCAAGAATTCTGTTAGCTTTATTGCGAACACTAATGCACTGTTGTCTTGGTTTTAGATTACTGCTAACCAGAACTCCTAAATCATTTTCGCAATCAGTAATATTAAGATCTACATTATTTAGTTTATATGTCGCATGGTTATTTTCCTATCCAACATTTAGAACTTTGCATTTGTCTATATTAAACTGCATCTGCCACTTCTCCAACTATTGCATCAGTCTATTCAAATCATCCTGGAGTGCTCTAGTGTCCTTATTAGAATGAATTGGACGGCCTATTTTGGTGTCATCAGCAAATTTGCTTATGTAGCTATTTATTCCCTCATCTATGTCGTTTATGTAAATTGAGAACAACAACGGGTCCAACACTGACCCCTGAGGAACACCGCTTATGACGTGCCCTCATTCTGATTTCTCCCCATTTATGCAAACTCTCTGCTTCCTATTTGTCAGCCATGCCTCTACTCAGGAAAAAATTTCTTCTCCTATTCCATGTGCCTTAAGTTTCCTCAATAGCCTCTGATGTGGAACTCTATCGAAAGCCTTACTGAAGTCCATATACACTATCATATTCAATAAATAACAAAAAAAGGCACAATACCATTATTTGTATATCATATTCATTACCATGATCTACCTCCTCAAGCACCATAGTGAAAAATGTTAGTAAATTCGTAAGACAGGATCGCCCCTTTGTAAAACCGTGTTAAGATTCATTAATCAATCTGTGCCTATCAAGATTGCTACGAATTGCTTCGGCAATTAATGATTCCATAAATTTTCCCACTATGGAGGTAAGACTTATTGGTCTATAGTTCGAAGCCAAGGACCTGTCACCTGCCTTGTAAATAGGTATTACATTTGCCATTTTCCACTTATCAGGCACTATGCCAGTTTGTAGTGATATGTTAAAAAGATTAGCAAAAGGTATGCTAAGTTCCTCTTTACATTCCTTTACGGTGAATAGAACTGCACAGTACATAATCCAAATGAGGCCTTACCAAGGATGTATGAAGTTGATGTATAATATGAGGACTGTTACTATTTTATACACCTTAATATAAGGCTAAGAATTGTATTAACCTTATTGCTAACACTTATGCACTTGTGTCAAAGCTATAGATTACAGCTAACCTTTTCCTATTCAGATTAATTGAGATCAATATTTATTTAGTTCATAAGGGCCTTGGTTATTTTCATTTCTTTTGTCAACATTGAAGTACATCTCCCACATCTCGGATCATATGATCAGTCTATCTGGATCTTCAGAATTTGACGGCCTATTTTAGTATCATCACACTCGCTTATGCACTTATTTATTCTACTGCCTGTATCATTTGTATATATAGTGAATAATAAAGGATCTAACATTTAGCGCTGTGGAACACTAGTGATGCGTTCCCACTCTGATTTCTCCCCATTTATGCAAACTATTTGTTGCCTATCGGTCTTTCAATCCACTACTTTCTTCAACAGTCTCCTATGTAAAGGGATATCATGCGCCTTCACCAGTTCACTCAAGGGTACCCTTGCTAAATTGTGCAAGAAATTAAACTGATAGAAGATAAGATATATGGGTGCAGGTAGGAAGTAAAAGGGTTGCAGCATTTGAGTTCAGAGAGGGAGAGGAGAAAGGCGAGGTAATAACCCTGGAGAATATACCTGGAGAGTATAATTGTCGGACCGATAACAAAAATGGATGAGGTAAATAATTGTTCCTGCAGGAAATATGAACGTTATTGCCATAACAGAGACCTGGCCCAATATAAAAATTAGAGACTTGTCTGATGAATGCCTCATACAAGGGAATAAATTTTTCCTCACGGACATGAGTCTACAGCCATGGAGGCAGAGTTCAAATGTATGTTTGGGAAAATTGAAACATCAAAATAGATATAAAAGCAGGAGGGAGGGAAACGGAAGCTATATAGATGTAGTTTCTTAAAGGACGTGATAAGCCAGTCTTAGGTGTGAGCTACAGACCTCCGAACATAGACAAAGACTAGTGACATGGGTAACCATCTTTGGACGTCTTGGTACGAATATGTCTTTCTATTGGGAGAATTCAACTTGAGCAAAGCTGATTGGAACAATTTGACATAAAATCTGGTATCTAGTGACTTTCGAGAAATAGAAGAGGAAGGAATGTATTGCGGAGGAGAGAGGGAAGTGTTTTGGTGGAGGAGGAAGTGTTGTGTGAGAAAAGGTGTTGTGTTTAAGGGAGGGAGTGGGAGTGTTGAAAGGCAGGAGGTGGGAATGTTGCGTGGAAGAGTGGGTGTTGTGGACGAGAATGTGGTATTGTGAGGAGGAGGTAGTGGAAGGGGGTGGAGTCAATCTATGAGAGCGGTATGCAGGGGAGGAGTGGAACTGTGTGGGTAGAGTGGGAGTTTTGTAAGGGAGGAGGTTGAGTTGTATGATAGGGAGTGTTGTGTGGGGGCGAGAACTGTGTGGGAGTGGGGTGTTGTGGGGTGCGGGAAGGAAAAGTATTGTTGGGATAAAGTGGTAGTTTGGTGGAGGCGGGGAGTGTTTTGTGGGACGGGGAGAGCGTGGTGTCGGAAGGGCAAAGTTGTGTGAAAGTTGCTTGTTGTTTCATAGGAGCAATGTTCTTAAAGATGAGAGGGGGGGGGAGTGTTGTGAGGAATGCTTGTGGGAGAGTGGGGGGGGGGTGTTCTGTGGGAGGAAACGTTATTGCGTTGGAGGAATGGGGTATTATGTGAGAGGAAGGGGTGGTAAAGGGGGGAAGGGAAATAGCGGTAACAATACACACACCTTCCAGAACAAGCATTCTGCCATGCAAACTACCACCA
This sequence comes from Cherax quadricarinatus, assembly GCF_026875155.1. NCBI lineage: Eukaryota > Metazoa > Arthropoda > Malacostraca > Decapoda > Parastacidae > Cherax > Cherax quadricarinatus. The sequence goes on from NW_026465943.1 coordinate 5,812, forward strand.
CCACTCATACTTTCAGTCCTATCTAACGAACTTTTCCCTCACACTCCACCACACCCAGAATTATAGTTAATGAATATAAGAAGAATTAGCGAGGTAAACGTTTTTACTTTTTATTAACACATCCGCCGATTCCCACCAAGGCAGGGTGGCCCGAAAAAGAAAAACTTCCATCATCATTCACTCCATCACTGTCTTGCCAGAGGGGTGCTTTACACTACAGTTATAAAACTGCAACATTAACACCCCTCCTTCAGAGTGCAGGCACTGTACTTCCATCTCCAGGACTGAAGGCCGGCCTGCCGGTTTCCCTGAATCCCTTCATAAATGTTACTTTGCTCACACCCCAACAGCACATCATATATTAAAAATCATTTGTCTCCATTCATTCCTATCAATTACTCTCATGCACGCTTGCTGGAAGTCCAAGCCCCTCGCACACAAAAACCTCCTTTACCCCCTCCCTCCAACCCTTCCTTGGCCGACCCCTACCCTGCCTTCCTTCTACTACAGATTTATACACACTCGAAGTCATTCTGTTTTGTTTCTTTCTCTCTACATGTCCGAACCACCTTAACAACCCCTCCTTAGCCCACACCTCCTAATTTCCGAATTACGAATTCTCTGCATCATATTCACACCACACATTGCCCTCAGACATGACATCTCCACTGCCTCCAGCCTTCTCTTCATTGCAACATTCATCACCCATGCTTCACACCCATACAAGAGCGTTGGTACAACTATACTCTCATACATTCCCCTTTTTGCTTCCATGGACAAAGTTCTTTGTCCCTACAGACTCCTGAGTGCACCAATGACCCTTTTCCCCTCATCAATTCTGTGATTCACCTCATCCTTCATAGACTCATCTGCTGACACGTCCACTCCTAAATATCTGAATACATTCACCTCCTCCATACTCTCTCCCTCCAGTCTGATATCCAATCTTTCGCCACCTAATTTTTTTATCCTCATAACCTTACTCTTTCCTATATTCACTTTTAATTTTCTTCATTTACATACCCTACCAAGTTCTTATGAAGAAAAGCCATGTATTGCAAGACACAATCTTTTACTGACTGTCACGACTTAATCACTCAGAGAAATAATAAGAAAGAACCATTGATATATACTATATGAAACTTAAAAGGCTGGAGGGCCAATGTCCACCTCAAGAGGCGACTCTTGTTTTTCATCAAAGTTTCTAGACATGTCAATAGCTTGTGATCTGTCTCCAAAATGAAAATTTTTTCCCAACAAATAGTATTTAAGTTTAAACATTCTCCACACAATGGATAAACATTCCTCTTCTGTTGTGGAGTACTTTTGTTCAGCCAGAAGAAGTTCTCGGCTCAAGAAACTTATAGGGAATGGGATATCATGTTGGTACTGCAACAATGTATCACATAATCCGTTATTCGAGGCATCGTTTCTTAAACAAAATGGTTTATTGATTTTTTGGGATCTTCAGGATTGGATCTTTAGACTATGGTGCTAATATTATCCCGAGATTTCTATGATATTTCTAGAGGATCCTTTACAGACTTTCTAAGGTAATCAACGACCACTCCATATGAATCATCTGAATTTTTAATCATTATTGCAGGCGAGCAAAAAGCCGATACTGAAGACTGTTATTTTTAATTCAAATAATTTGTCTACCTTTCGGTCGAATATATTCCTAAGATGTACGGGAACTGGATACATTCGACGGAGAGGTAGACAATTATAATTAAAAATAACGGAACCTAGTATCGACTTTTTGCTCTCCTGCAATAATTAAAAAATCAGACGATTCATATAGACATTCCACTGACTTTAGAGGTCTTAATGTTACCACTTGGTGGAATGCTGAGCCTCTGCCTATTATTGATAATGACCTTCATAAATTTTATAATGCTTCTTTTCACAAACTGGTATCACATAAGCGTAACACCAGGTATTGTTACATCCCTCTTCCAAGTGATATACTGCTTTTCCAACACACAGAGGGTTGATACAGTATAGGAATATGCCTTTTAACTTCGTGGCAGTATGTACCACCTATGTAAGACTGATGAGGATAGTCCTAACTGATATGTCGAATGTTTCCGTCTACTTTGACAACATTTATGTAGTGACTTCCACTTGGGAAAAATCCAGACATGAACATTTGTCTTCCTTAGGCTTCGATCTCATGGCCTTTCTGCTGAAGCTCAGAAATATTTCCTGGGATTTAGGCAAATACAGTATCTTGGCCATATTCTTTAAAATAACTTTTTACAATCACTTCCTAACAAGATTCAGGCGTTACTTGAGTTTAACTTTCCAAGAACTAAGAAACTCATCCGTAGTTTTCTTGGTCTGTAAATTTCTATGCTAAATTTATACGTAACATTACATATCTTACAGGAATATTATCGGATTACCTTAAAAAGTCTGTAAATAAGCCTCCAGAAATATCAGAGAAAGCTCGGGATAATTCTCTAAAGATCCAATCCTGAAGATCCCAAACATCAACAAACCATTTTGTTTAAGAAATAATGCTTCAGATACCGGATTAGGTGCTGGATGTTTCTTGAGCCGAAAACTTCTTCCGGCTGAACAAAAATACTCCACAATAGAAAAGGAAGTTTCGTCCATTGTGTGGGGAATTTCTGAACTTAAATACTATTTGTTGGGAAAAAGAGTTCATTTTGGAGACAGTTCACAAACCACTGATATATCTAGAATTTTTTAAAGGAACCAACAGTCGCCTTTTCAGGAGGACAGTGACCCTCCAGTCTTATACGTTTCATTATTTCTCTGACTGGTTAAGTTGTGACAGTCAGAAATATTGTCTCTTGCAATACACGACTTTTCTTAAAACTTCTTCCTGTATAATTCTTCTTATATTCTATGACTATAATTCTTGGTATGGAGAAGTGTGAGGGAAAAGTTCATTAGATAGGAGTTGAAATATGAGTAGTGGTAGAAGTTTGATTGGCTGAATGCTTGTTCTGAAAGGTGTGTGCATTCTTTCCGCTACTACTACCCCAACCCCACATTTTCTGCCCGATGGGAGTTGACGTGGGACCCTCCGACCGGACTGCAGTCACTTGACTTTCTGCTTCCATCAAGTCTAAATGTTTAATTCACTTATTTAGTCATTTTTTTGTGTTTTGTTCAATTTAGTTTAAACAAGAACTTGAATTTCGTTAATGTTTATATTCTGTTAAATGATCCAACCTGATTTACGTATTTTAACAAGCATTTTTGTCCTCACCATTTCTTTGAAAGACCTTTTGCCTATCATGTGAGTGCTTGTCCGGAATGCAACTTTTATTTTTTAGCCTTGATTACCGGCACTGGTCAACCGACAGGCGAGACAAGGCGGGCAGCAGGACCTAAGCTGCGAGACAAGGCGGGCAGCAGGACCTAAGCTGCGAGACAAGGCGGGCAGCAGGACCTAAGCTGCGAGACAAGGCGGGCAGCAGGACCTAAGCTTCGATCCGAGACAACAACCTGCATCTTTAACGAAACTCATTTGAGTGAAACTCTGCATGTTTAACAGAACTCGTTTTAATATGCTGCCATCTTCATAGCATCCTACAACCATTCACCAGTTATTACAACACCAACTTTTCATTGTGCTGAATAGTGGCAATGAAACTTTTAAAGAATCAAGTACTTCAGATTTACTAAAACTCTACACTTGCTGGGATTATCATCTCCGATATGAAGTCACAACAATTACATCCACTAAATGACTCAGGAGCTTCGTGCCGTCAACAGCGGCGCTGCAGAAGTCTATCCATTATTTTTATTATTCATTTTCTTATTAGCTTCGATTCACAAGAATTATTTATTTATTTAATTTTTCATTAATGGTTTCCGGTAGGATTATATTCATGTTTGTTTTATATACAAGTTTATCTTTATAATAATAAACCTATTTTTCTTGTGTTATTACTGATTCTATAGTTTATTTCCTCAGTTCTACCCAGTTCTCTCGGAGGTGTGACAGGGCTGTTTCACCTTCATAAAGGGGTGTTGTGTGGGAGGAAGGTACTTGCTCTGAAGGGGGAGGAAGTGTTGTGTTCGGGAAGTGTGTATTGCGGGGAAGAAGGATGAATTTTATGGGGAATTAGTATGGGGAGAGATGCGGAGTGTTGGATGAGGTGAAGTGCGTGTGTTGTAGGGAGAAAAATGGGAGTTTGTTGTGTGGAGAAGTATTGCGGGAGTAGAGGTGTGAGTGTAGTTTGAGGGTAGGTGTTTTGAGGGAGGGGGGGAAAGTGTTGAGGGTGGAGGGGAGGGTTTGAGAGGGAGGAGGAAGATTATGGGGAGGAGGAGGGGAGAGTGTTGTGGGAGTGTTGTGGGGGTGTTGTGGGGGAGTGTTGTGGGGGAGATGGGGGTGTTGTGAGTCAATGTTGTGAGGAGGAGGGAGTGGGTGGAGTGTGTTGTGGAGGGAGGAGGGAGTGTGTTTGTGAGGGAGTGTGTGTGTTGTGAGGGAGGAGGGATGTGTGTTGTGAGGAAGGAGAGATGTGTGTTGTGAGGAAGGAGGGAGTGTGTTGTGAGGAGTGGTGTGTGTTGTGAGGGAGGAGGGAGTGTGTTGTGAGGAGTGTGTGTGTTGTGAGGGAAGGAGGGAGTGTGTTGTGAGGAGGAGGGAGTGTGTTGTGAGGAGGTGTGTGTGTTGGAGGAAGGAGGGAGTGTGTTGTGAGGAAAGGGATGTGTGTGTTGTGAGGGAGGAGGGAGTGTGTTGTGAGGAAGGAGAGTGTGTGTTGTGAGGAAGGAGGGAGTGTGTTGTGAGGAAGGAGGGAGTGTGTTGCGAGGAAGGAGGGAGTGTGTTGCGAGGAAGGAGGGAGTGTGTTGCGAGGAAGGAGGGAGTGTGTTGTGAGGAAGGAGAGTGTGTGTTGTGAGGAAGGAGGAGTGTGTGTTGTGAGGAAGGAGGAGTGTGTGTTGTGAGGAAGGAGAGTGTGTGTTGTGAGAAGGAGGGAGTGTGTTGTGATGGAGAAGGGAGTGTGTTGTGGGGGAAGATGGGGATGTTGTGAGGGAGGAGGGTGTGTGTTGTGAGGGAGGAGGGAGTGTGTGTGTGAGGAAGGAGGGTGTGTTGTGAGGAAGGAGGGAGTGTGTTGTAAGGAAGGAGGGAGTGTGTTGTGAGGAAAGAGGGAGTGTGTTGTGAGGAAGGAGGGAGTGTGTTGTGAGGAGAGGAGAGTGTTGTGGGGGAGATGGGGGTTGTGAGTGAATGTTGTGAGGAAGGAGGGGTGTGTGTTTGAGGGAGGAGGGAGTGTGTTGTGAGGGAGGAGGGAGTGTGTTGTGAGGAGGGAGGAGTGTGTTGTGAGGAAGGAGGGGAAGGGAGTGTGTTGTGAGGAAGGAGGGAGTGTGTTGTGATGGAGAAGGGAGAGTGTTGTGGGGGAGATGGGGATGTTGTGAGGGAGGAGGGTGTGTGTTGTGAGGGAGGAGGGAGTGTGTGGTGAGGAAGGAGGGTGTTGTGAGGAAGGAGGGAGTGTGTTTGTAAGGAAGGAGGGAGTGTGTTGTGAGGAAAGGGGGAGTGTGTTTGTGAGGAAGGAGGGAGTGTGTTGTGAGGAAGGAGGGAGTGTGTTGTGAGAGAGGAGGGGGAGTGTGTTGTGAGGGAGGAGGGAGTGTGTTGTGAGGGAGGAGGGAGTGTGTGTTGTGAGAGAGGAGGGGGTGTGTTGTGAGGAGGAGGGGGTGTGTTGTGAGGGAAGAGGGAGTGTGTTGTGAGGAGAGGAGGGGTGTGTGTTGTGAGGGATGGGGGGGTGGTGTGTGTTGTGAGGGAGGAGGGGAGTGTGTGTTGTGAGGGAGGAGGGGTGTGTGTGAGGGAGGAGGGAGTGTGTTGTGAGGGAGGAGGGAGTGTGTGTGAGAGAGGAGGGGAGTGTGTTGTGAGGGAGGAGGGGGGAGTGTGTGTGTGAGGGAGAAGGGAGTGTGTCTGTGAGGGAGGAGGGGGTGTGTTGTGAGAGAGGAGAGGGGGGTTGTGAGGGAGGAGGGGGTGTGTGTGAGAGAGGAGGGGAGTGTGTGTGAGGGAGGAGGGAGTGTGTTGTGAGGGAGGAGGGGTGTGTGTGAGAGAGGAGGGGGGGTGTGTGAGGGGGAGGGGTGTGTTGTGAGGAGGGGGGGTGTGTTGTGAGGGAGGAGGGGGTGTGTTGTGAGGGAGGAGGGGGTGTGTTGTGAGGGAGGAGGGGGTGTGTTGTGAGGGAGGAGGGGTGTGTGTTATGTTAGAGTTAACATTAGTGTAACAGTTCCCTAGGTATCTACCATAATAGTCTCCACAGTACTATTTATTTTTACAGAAATGATGGTAGAATCTATTACCATGTTCACCCTGCCTGGCGTTCGTTCTTCCGCAGGCCTTGAAAACTTCTGGTCAGGTAAGACATTTCCTTCCCCTTTAGCATCGCTAGATCTCTGACAAGTTTTGGTTACTCAGGGTGATAATCCTATATACTCAGACCTATCACTCATCCAGTCATTGTCCCTGACTGCCCACTTAGTGATGGTGGGTCAATAACTTCAGGTAGTACATAGAGGGTAGTGTGTTGTGGGGACGAGTGTGTTGTGGGGACGAGTGTGTTGTGGGGACGAGTGTGTTGTGGGGACCGAGTGTTGTGTGGAGTGTGTGGTGTTGGGGAAGATGTGTGTGTGTTGTGGGGAGGAGTGTGTGTGTGTGTTGTGGGGAAGAGTGTGTATGTGTGGGGAAGGTGTGTGTGGTGTGTGGTTGTGGGAAGGAGTGTGTGTGTTGCGGGGAAGGACGGATGTGTTGCAGGGAAGGAGTATATGTGCTGCGGGAAGGAAGTATGTTGCGGAAACGGGTAGTGTGTTGCGGGAACGGAGTGTGTTGCGGGAAGGGAGTGTGTGTTGGGGGACGGGGAGTGTTGCGGGAAGTGGGTGTGTTTGGGGAGGGGATGTGTTGCGGGAATGGAGTGTGTTGCGGGGACGGATGTGTGTGTGTTCCAGAAGGAGTATGTTGGGGGAGTGTGTTGTGGGGGAAGAGAGTGTGGTGCGGAAAATGTGGTGTGTTGCGGGAACGGAGTTGTTACGGGAGCAGTGTGAGTTACGGGAACAGTGTTACGGGAACGGAGTGTATTACGGGAAGGAATGTGTTGCGGGAACGGGAGTATGTTTACCCGAAGGAGTGTGTGTGTTGCGGACGGAGTGAAAGTGTTAGGGAAGTTGAATCTGTATTGGAGAGTGAGGAGTGTGTATAGCAAAGGCGGAGTGTGTTAAGGGAAGAGTGGCGGAGTCACACTTGCGGAAGGAGTGTATGTTTATACATATAGTAAGAAAAAGCAATTTAATTAAATTTCGACATTTGAGTGTTGCTGTGTGGCGCGACGCTGTACTGCTATTGTGGTTGCAGGTGTTGAGAACGGCTTCTGGTCCCGGCCTCTTCAATGAATGCTACTAGGTCCTCTTCACCCTGACTCCATGAGCTTTATCATAACTCGTCTTAAAGCTATGTATGGTTCCTGCCACACTACATCACTTGCCAGACTTTTCCAGTTTCCATGATATATGGACTGATAGAAATACTCCTAACATCCCTTTGATTCATCGGAGTCTCAATTCCAAGTGTGGCCCCTTGTTTCTGTGCGCGAGTGTGGCAGCGCGCGCCTGGATTGTAGCTTGTGTTTGCTTGTCCTAAGTAGCATTATGGAACCAGTGTATATATTAGATGGAGGGTAATAAAGCGTAAGTGAGGAACACTGCAACAGGCCTATGACGTATAACAGGAGGTTTGCTCTCAAACTCAAAAAACCACTTACAAAAATATTTAGTAACCCATTTTCACGCTACCAAAGAATAAGGTTCGTAACCATGGGAAAGGGAAGGGAGGAGGAGATAAGGGGAGATAATATGAATGCTGATGGAAGTATGAGAGCGGGAGAGTTTTCATCTGTTGTGCTGAGGAATGCTCGCCACAGGCCCACTGTGACGGTAATGCTCAAACTTTGAGGCTCAAGTTTAAGCTCCAAGGAGCCGTTTTGGCTCCAAGTGATCCTGACATACAACTCTGCTTGTGACTTTTTCCACAGGCAAACACGGTGGAAAGAGGAAAGTTTCATGGAAACTAAAAAAAAAAAAATGCACATTGTAATAGGGGGGATATCTGTGTGCGAGGAATGGCTAGCCACAGCCCCACGTGACGGAATGGTCAAACTTGAGGCTCAAGTTTAGCCCAGAGCGTGGCTCCAAGTGATCCTGAAAACCAACTCACCCGCTTTC
>NW_026465944.1:0-13438 GCF_026875155.1 Cherax quadricarinatus
CCCTTCTGTTCCAGTGTCGTCAGTCCGATTTCCCTTAACCTTTCCTCGTACGACATTCCCTTGAGCTCTGGGACAAGCCTTGTTGTAAACCTTTGTACTTTCTCTAACTTCCTGACGTGCTTGACCAGGGTGGGTTCCAGACTGGTGTTGCATACTTCAGTATGGGCCAAAACTACACAGTGTACAGTGTCTTGAACGATTCCTTATTAAGGTATCGGAACGCTATTCTCAGGTTTGCCAGGCGCCGTATGCTGCAGCGCTTATTTGGTTGATGTGTGCCCCCGGGTTTGATGTGCTCGGTGTTATGGTCACCCCAAGGTCTTTCTCCCTGAGTGAGGTCTGTAGTCTTTGTCCACCTAGCCTATACTCTGTCTGCGGTCTTCTTTGTCCCTCCCCAATCTTCATGACTTTGCATTTGGCTGGATTGAATTCGAGAAGCCAGTTACTGGACCACATGTCCAGCCTGTCCAGGTCTCTTTGCAGTCCTGCCTCATCCTCGTCCGATTTAATTCTTCTCATCAACTTCACGTCATCTGCGAGCAGGGACACTTCAGAGTCTATTCCTTCCATCATGTCGTTCATATACATCAAAAATAGCACTGGTCCTAGAACTGACACCTGTGGGACCCCGCTCGTAAAAGGTGCCCACTGTGATACCTCTTCACGTACCATGACTCGTTGCTGCCTCCCTGTCAGGTATTCCCTTATCCATTGCAGTGCCCTTCCTTTTACATGCGCCTGATCCTCCAGCTTCTGAGCTAATCTCTTGTGGGGAACTGTGTCAAAGGCCTTCCTGCAGTCTAGGAAAACGCACTCTACCCACCCCTCTCTCTCGTGTCTTACTGCTGTTACCTTGTCATAAAGCTCCAGGAGGTTTGTGAGACAAGATTTGCCTTCTATGAACCCATGCTGGTTTTCATTTATAATTTTGTTCCTTTCCAGGTGTTCGACCACTCTCCTCCTAATAATCTTCTCCATGACTTTGCACACAATACATGTCAGAGACACAGGTCTGTAGTTTAGTGCCTCGTTTCTGTTTCCTTTCTTAAATATAGGGACTACATTAGCTGTCTTCCATTTCTCAGGTAGTTGCCCAGTTTCAAGGGATGTGTTGAAGATTGTGGTTAGAGGCACGCACAGCATCTCTGCTCCTTCTATAAGGACCCATGGGGAGATGTTGTCCGGTCCCATCGCCTTTGAGGTGTCAAGGTCACTTAAGAGCTTCTTCACCTCCTCCTCAGTTGTTCGTATGTCATCCAACACTTGTTGGTATATTCCCTCTTGATGTTCCCTTCTGTGCTGTCTTCCCACAGCCCTTCATGTCTCTACTGTAAAAAGTTCCTTAAATCTCCTGTTCAGCTCCTCACATACCTCCTGATCATTTCTTGGGAGTTCTCCACCTTCTGTCCTTAATCTGATCACCTGGTCTTTGACTGTTGTCTTCCTCCTGATGTGGCTATACAACAGTTTCGGGTCAGTCTTGATTGTCGATGCTATGTCATTTTCATACTGTCGCTGGGCCTCCCTCCTCACCTGTGCATACTCATTCCTGGCTCTGCGACTGATCTCCCTATTTTCGTGTGTTCTCTGCCTTCTGTACTTTTTCCATTCTCTATTGCACTTTGTTTTTGCCTCCTTACACCGTCGGGTAAACCAGGGGCTCGTTCTAGTCTTCCCGTTGTTACTGTTGCCCTTGGGAATAAACCTTTCCACTGCCTCCTTGCATTTTGTTGTTACATATTCCATCATTTCATTTACTGGCTTTCCTGCCAGTTCTCTGTCCCACTGGACCTCCCGCAGGAAGTTCTTCAACCCTATGTAGTCCCCTCTTTTATAGTCAGGCTTTTCCCATTCTACTCCTGTTATTCTCTCCACTTGCAGCTCTACTATGTATTCAAAGCACAGAACCACGTGGTCGCTAGCTCCTAGGGGACTCTCATACTTGATGTCCTCAATGTCTGAGCTGCCCAGGGTGAACACAAGGTCCAATCTTGCTGGTTCATCCTCCCCTCTCACTCTGGTAGTGTCCTTAACATGTTGGTGCATGAGGTTTTCCAGCACCACGTCCAACATCCTGGGCTCTCCATGTTTCGGGACCCCCATGTGGCTCCAGGTTTTCCCAGTCAATCTCCCTGTGGTTGAAATCCCCATAATCAGCAACTTTGCTCTGCTGGAGTGAGCTCTTCTTGCCACCTCAGCAAGTGTGTCCACCATTGCTCTGTTGCTCTCTTCATATTCCTCTCTTGGCCTCCTGCAGTTCTGTGGTGGATTATACATCACTGCAATGACCACTTTGTGTTCCCCAGACTGAAGTGTACCTGCTATGTAGTCTCTTTCTCCCGTCTCATCTATTCTTTCCATTTTCTCAAATTTCCATCTGTTTTTTACGAGCAGAGCAACCCCACCTCCCCCCCTGCCCCTTCTATCTTTCCTCATGATCTGGTATCCTGGTGGAAAGATTGCATCTGTTATTGTCTCCATGAGTTTTGTTTCTGTAACTGCTATGATGTCTGGGGACTTCTCATTGATTCTTTCTTGCCATTCCTCATGTTTATTCGTTAATCCATCTGCATTTTTTGTACCAAACCTTCAACTTCTGTTCTAATACTGTAACTGTGGTGCGGGGGGGGGAAACAGAGGGATCGGTGTGTGATGGTTGGTTTGGATTGTTCAGTTGCCTTGGGGGTGTCGTGGCTGGAGTCCTTCTGCAGGTGTTTATGGGGGGTGCGCTTGTCCTTCCATTTGATCCTGGGTCATTCTGCTCTCCTTTTTCATTTCCTCCCATTTCTCCTTTCGTTTTTGAACTCTCTCTTTCATTGTCTTCCTTTCGTCCTGTGTTCTGTCTCGGTCGAGGTACACACTCCGGAACTCCTGCTTGCCTCTCAGCCGTGCTTTCTCCTGCAGGATCATGGTTCGGGTTGATTCTGCCTTGAAAATTACTTTGAGAGGCCGATTCCTTTTCTTTGTGAACCACCCAATTCTCCGAAAATTTGCCACCTGGGTCATGTCCCCCTCGCCTATCACCTTCATGATGTCTTCAGTCGCTTTTTTCTCCTCCTGCTTTCTTTCATCATAAGTTTCCCCTTTAGCTTCGTCTAGCCCATAGACAAACACGGATCTCTGTGTGTGTGTGTGTGTATGTGTGTGTGTGTGAGTGTGTGTGTGTGTGTGTGTGTGTGTGTGTGTGTGTGTGTGTGTGTGTGTGTGTGTGTGTGTGTGTGTGTGAGTGTGTGTGTATGTGTGCACTCATCTAATTTTACTCACCTAATTGTAGTTGCAGGGTCGAGACTCAGCTCCTGGCCCAGCCTCTTCACTGACCGCTACTTGGTCCCCCCTCTCCCTGCTTCATGAGCTTTATCATACCTCATCTTACAACTATGTATTTTTCCTGCTTCCACTACATCACTTGCCAGACTATTTCACTTCCTAACAACTCAGTGGCAGAAGAAATACTTCCTGACATCCCTTTGACTCATCTGAGTCTTCAACATTCAATTGTGACCCCTTTTTTCTGTGTCCCATTTCTGGAACATCCTGTCTCTGTCCACAATGTCTATTCCAAGCAGTATTTTGTACGTCGTTATCGTGTCTCCCCTGACCCTCCTGTCCTCAAGTGTCGTCAGACGGATTTCCCTTATCCATTCTTCGTAGGACACTCCTCGAAGCTTTACAACCAGCCATGTTGCAAACCTTTGCACTTTCTTTAATTTCTTTACGTGTTTGACCAGGGGTGGGTTCCAAACTGGTGCTGCATACTCCAGTATGGGCCTGACGTACACAGTGTATAGAGTCTTGAACGATTCCTTACTGAGGTACCGGAACGCTATTCTCAGGTTTGCTAGGCGCCCATATGCCTCAGCATATGGGCGCCTCGTTTGCAGTCTTTGGCCGCCTAGTGAGGTTCGAGTAGAGTTCACAGTTTTTGGCCGCCTAGCCTATAATTTGCAGTCTTCATTGCCCTTCTCTGATCATCATGACTTTGCATTTGGTGGAGTTAAATTCTAGGAGCCAAATGCTGGACCACGCGTCCATCCTGTCCAGGTCTCTTTGTAGACCTGGACTTTGCCTTCTGTACTTTTTCCATTCCCTAGCGTAATTAGCTTTTGCCTCCTACACCTTCAGGTAAACCAAGGGCTCATTCTGTTCTTCCCATTATTTCTGTTACCCTTGGGAACAAACCTTTCCTCTGCCTCCTTGCATTTTGTTGTTATGTAGTCCATCATTTTGTATACTGACTTTCTGAGTGTGTGTGTGCGTGTGTGTTTTGTGTGTGTGTATGTGTGTGTGTGTGTGTGTGTGTGTGTGTGTGTGTGGTGTGTGTGTGTGTGTGTGTGTGTGTGTGGGGTGTGTGTGTGTGTGTGTGTGTGTGTCTGTGTGTGTGTCCGTGTGTGTGTCTGTGTGTGTGTGAGTGTATGAGTGTGTGTGTGTGTGGTGTGTGTGTGTGTGTGTGTGTGTGTGTGAGTGTGTTCTGTGTGTGTGTGTGTGTATGAGTGCATGTGAGTGTGTGTGAGGTGTGTGTGTGTGTGTTTGTGTGTTGTGTGTGAGTGAATGTGTGTGCGTGTGTGTGTGTGTGTGTGTGTGTGGTGTGTGTGTGTGTGTGTGTGTGTGTGTGTGTGTGTGTGTGTGTGTGTGTGTGAGTGTATGTGAGTGTGTATGTACTCACCTAGTTGAGGTTGCGGGGGTCGAGTCCGAGCTCCTGGCCCCGCCTCTTCACTGATCGCTACTAGGTCACTCTCCCTGAACTGTGAGCTTTATCATACCTCTGCTTAAAGCTATGTATGGATCCTGCCTCCACTACATCGCTTCCCAAACTATTCCACTTACTGACTACTCTGTGGCTGAAGAAATACTTCCTAACATCCCTGTGATTCATCTGTGTCTTAAACTTCCAACTGTGTCCCCTTGTTGCTGTGTCCAGTCTCTGGAACATCCTGTCTTTGTCCACCTTGTCAATTCCTCTCAGTATTTTGTATGTCGTTATCATGTCCCCCCTATCTCTCCTGTCCTCCAGTGTCGTCAGGTTGATTTCCCTTAACCTCTCCTCGTAGGACATACCTCTTAGCTCTGGGACTAGTCTTGTTGCAAACCTTTGCACTTTCTCTAGTTTCTTTACGTGCTTGGCTAGTTGTGGGTTCCAAACTGGTTCCGCATACTCCAATATGGGCCTAACGTACACGGTGTACAGGGTCCTGAACAATTCCTTATTAAGATGTCGGAATGCTGTTCTAAGGTTTGCTAGGCGCCCATATGCTGCAGCAGTTATTTGGTTGATGTGCGCTTCAGGAGATGTGCCTGGTGTTATACTCACCCCAAGATCTTTTTCCTTGAGTGAGGTTTGTAGTCTCTGGCCCCCTAGACTGTACTCCGTCTGCGGTCTTCTTTGCCCTTCCCCAATCTTCATGACTTTGCACTTGGTGGGATTGAACTCCAGGAGCCAATTGCTGGACCAGGTCTGCAGCCTGTCCAGATCCCTTTGTAGTTCTGCCTGGTCTTCGATCGAGTGAATTCTTCTCATCAACTTCTCGTCATCTGCAAACAGGGACACCTCAGAGTCTATTCCTTCCGTCATGTTGTTACCAAATACCAGAAACAGCACTGGTCCTAGGACTGACCCCTGTGGGACCCCGCTGGTCACAGGTGCCCACTCTGACACCTCGCCACGTACCATGACTCGCTGCTCTCTTCCTGACAAGTATTCCCTGATCCATTGTAGTGCCTTCCCTGTTATCCCTGCTTGGTCCTCCAGTTTTTGCAACAATCTCCTGTGTGGAGCTGTGTCAAACGCCTTGCAGTCCAAGAATATGCAATCCACCCACCCCTCTCTCTCCTGTCTTACTGCTGTCACCATGTCATAGAACTCCAGTAGGTTTGTGACACAGGATTTCCCGTCCCTGAAACCATGTTGGCTGCTGTTGATGAGATCATTCCTTTCTAGGTGTTCCACCACTCTTCTAATAATCTTCTCCATGATTTTGCATACTATACATTTCAGTGGCACTGGTCTGTAGTTTAATGCTTCATGTCTGTCTCCTTTTTTAAAGACTGGGACTACATTTTCTGTCTTCCATGCCTCAGGCAATCTCCCTGTTTCGATAGATGTTTTGAATATTTTTGTTAGGGGTACACATAGCGCCTCTGCTCCCTCTCTCAATACCCATGGAGAGATGTTATCTGGCCCCATTGCCTTTGAGGTATCTAGCTCACTCAGAAGCCTCTTCACTTCTTCCACATGGTGGTGTGCCCCACCTCTCCGTCTTTCTGGAGCCCCTTCTGTCTCCTCTGTGAACACTTCTTTGAATCTCTTGTTGAGTTAATCACCTACTTCATGGTCATTTCTTGTTGTCTCTCCTCCTTCCTTCCTTAGCCTGATTACCTGGTCCTTGACTGTTGTTTTCCTCCTGATGTGGCTGTACAACAGTTTTGGGTCAGATTTGGCTCTCGCTGCTATGTCATTTTCATATTGTCTTTGGGTCTCCCTTCTTATCTGTGCATATTCGTTTCTGGCTCTACGACTGCTCTCCTTATTCTCCTGGGTCCTTTGCCTTCTATATTTCTTCCATTCCCTAGCACACTTGGTTTTTGCCTCCCTGCACCTTTAGGTAAACCATGGGCTCATCCTGGCTTTTTCATTATTCCTGTTACCTTTGGGTACAAACCTCTCCTCAGCCTCCTTGCATTTTGTTGCTAAATATTCCATCATCTCATTAACTGGCTTCCCTGCCAGTTCTCTGTCCCACTGAACCCCGTTCAGGAAGTTCCTCATTCCTGTGTAGTCCCCTTTCTTGTAGTGTGGCTTCATTAGTCCTGGCCTTCCTGCTTCTACCTCCACTTGTAGCTCTACTGTGTATTCGAAGCTTAAAACCACATGGTCACTCGACCCAAGGGGTCTTTCATATGTGATGTCCTCGATATCTGCACTACTCAAGGTGAATACTAAGTACAGCCTTGCTGGTTCATCCTCTCCTCTCTCTCTTATAGTGTCCCTTATGTGTTGGTACATGAAGTTTTCCAGTACCACCTCCATCATCTTAGCCCTCCATGTATCTTGGCCCCCATGCAGGTCCAAGTTCTCCCAATCGATCTCCTTGTGGTTAAAGTCACCCATGATCAGGAGCTTTGCTCTGCATGCATGAGCTCTTCTGGCCACTGTAGCCAGTGTGTCAACCATCCCTCTATTGCTCTCGTCGTACTCTTGCCTTGGCTTCCTGCTGTTCTGTGGTGGGTTATACATCACTGCTATTACCACCTTGGGGCCTCCATAGTGAAGCGTTCCCGCTATGTAATCACTTTCTTCTCCGCTGTCTCCTCTCTCCAGCTCATCAAAACTCCAGCGATTTTTGATCAGCAATGCCACTCCTCCACCCCTCCTGTTCCCTCTGTCTTTCCTCAGGATTTGGTATCCCGTTGGAAAGATGGCATCTGTTATCATACCTGTAAGCTTGGTTTCTGTGAGAGCCATTATGTCCGGTGATGCCTCTTTGACTCTTTCGTGCCACTCCTCCCACTTATTTGTTATTCTATCAGTGTTTGTGTGCCATACCTTCAGTTTCCTTTCCAACACTGTGGTTTGGGGGGCCTGTGAGTATGGGAGACCTGGTAGCGTAATGTGGGATTTTATAGCTCGGTGTTTGGTGGAGGCTCTGTGTATGGATTGTAGTGTGTTTTGGGATGGTGTGATAGGTTGTGTGGTTCTGAGAATAGTTGTGTGTGTGCTTGCCCTTGCTGTTCTGTTCTGCTCTGGCTTTCCTCTGCTGGTTCCATCCTTGTCTCCTTTCCTAGCTCCTTTAGCTTTTTTGTTCTCTTCCTCTGCTGCTGTCATTCTGTTTGTGTTCTGTCTCTGTCTAGGAACACCCTCTTGTACTCTTCCGAGTATTTGAACTGTGGTTTCTCTTGGAGGATCCTGTTCCGCACTGTTTCCGTCCTGAGAATCAGCTTGATTGGTCGGTTTCTTCCCTTCGAGCACCCCCCTATTCTCTGAAAATTTACAATCTCGTCCATCTCTTCACCTATTTCCGTGATGATTTTCTCAATCTCCTTTCTTTCTTCATGCTGCCTTTCAGTGTGTGTCCTTTACTCTCTCTCCTGAAGCCCATGGATAAACACTGATTTTTCCCTTTCCTCCTCCCATTGCCTCACCCTCTGTTTACCTGGAGAGTTTACCTGGAGAGAGTTCCGGGGGTCAACGCCCCCGCGGCCCGGTCTGTGGCCAGGCCTCCTGGTGGATCAGAGCCTGATCAACCAGGCTGTTGCTGCTGGCTGCACGCAAACCAACGTACGAGCCACAGCCCGGCTGATCAGGAACTGACTTTAGGTGCTTGTCCAGTGCCAGCTGGATCCTGCCTGTATTTGATCATTTTCTCCCTTGATTTTTCCAGTGGCTCTTGATAGCATGGTTATGCCTCAGCATTCGACCTATCACCCTCTCCATCTGCACCCAGCTGTTCTTCCCTTTCACTCCTTGGCCCTTCTTGGCAGGCTGATATTACCTTAGCATAATTCATGTCTCCTTCCTTTCTGTTCGGCCTCGCAGCTTCATTTGCTGTGTCTTCTCTGGTTACTACCCATGTAACTCGCTTCAGCCTATTTATCTCAACTTCTAGGGCAATCATCTTGACTACTGCAGTTTCGACATGTGCCTCCCAATTCTTTGTCTCTTTCTCCAACCTCTTTTCCAACTTCACAGAGAGCTCTTTCTCCATTTTTTCAGAAAGCTCTCCTTTTCCACTGCTCCTCCATCCACTCCTCCCTACCAGAACCGTTCTCATCTGATCCCTGGTTCCTGCGAGTCCCCACCATTTTTTTTTTTGTGTGTGAGAGAAGAGAGAAGGGAAAAGTTGAAGGAGAGAGAGAGGGGGAGAGTGAGAAGGGAAAGGGGGAGAGAGAGTGTGAGAGGGGGAAAGAAAGAGAAGGGAAGGGAAGGAGAGGGGAAGAGTGAGAAGGGAAAATGGGGAAGAGATTGAGAGAGAGAGAGAGATAAGAGAGAGAGAGAGAAGAGAGGAGAGAGAAGAGAAGAGAGAGAGAGAGAGAAAAGAGAGAGAGAGAGAGAGAGAGAGAGGAAGAAGAGAAGAGAAAACAGAGAGAGAGAGAGAGAGAGAGAGAGAGAGAGAGAGTGAAGAAGGAAGGAGAGAGAGAGAGAGAGAGAGAGAAGAGAGAGAGAGAGGAGAGAGAGAGGAGAGAGAGAGAGGAGAGAGAGAGGGGAAGAGAAAGGGAGAAGAGAGAGGGGGAGTGGGAAGGGAGGGAGAGAGAGAGGAGAGAGAGAGGAGAGAGAGGGAGAGAGAGAGAATGGGAAGAGAAGAAAGTGAGAGGGGAGAGTGAGAAGGAAAAGGGGAAGAGAGAGAGAGAGAGAGAGAGAGAGAGAGAGAGAGAGAGAGAGAGAGGAGAGAAAGAGAGAGAAGGGAGGGAGAGAGGGAGATGGGGAGAGGGAAGAGGGGAATGGAAGAGAGAGGCAAGAGAGGGAGAAGAGTGAGGAGGAGAGAGAGGAAGAGGAGGAGTGAGAGGGGAGAGAGAGGGGAGAGAGAGGCTAGGGGAGGAGGGGAGAGAGATCGGAAAAGGGAGAGGAGAGAGATAATGAGAGGGGAGAGATGTTAGAGGGGGGGAGATGTTAGAGGGGAGGTGTTAGAGGGAAGAGATGTTAGAGGGAGAGATGGAGATGGGAAGAGAGAGAGATAGGTAGAGAGTGATGGAAGAGAGAGAGATATAGGTAAAGAGTGAGATAGGTAGAGAGAGATAGGTAGAGAGAGATAGGTAGAGAGATAGGAAGAGAGGGAGAGAGGGGGAGAGAGAAGAGAGAAGGAGCGAGGTTAAGATGGACAGTTCACAGGACGTTTGTGAAATCCTGTGTATGTGTGTGTTTGCATGTGTACTACAGCTTACAAGTGCTTGTTCTGTGTGTGTGTGTGTGTGTGTGTGAGTGTGTGTGTGTGTGTGTGTGTGTGGTTTTGTGTGTGTGTGTGTGTGTGTTGTGTGTGTGTGTGTGTGTGTGTGTGTGTGTGTGTGTGTGTGTGTATGTGTTATGTGTATGTGTGTATGTGTGTTGTGTATGGGTGTGTGTGTGTTGTGGTGTGTGTGTGTGTGTGTGTGTGTGTGTGTGTGTGTGTGTGTGTGTGTGTGTGTGTGTGGGTGTGTGTGTGTGTGTGTGTGTATGTGTATGTGTAGTGTGTATGTGTGTGGTGTATGGGTGTGTGTGTGTGTGTGTGTGTGTGTGTGTGTGTGTGTGTGTGTGTGTGTGTGTGTGTGTGTGTTGTGGTGTGTGTTGTGTGGTGTGTGTGTGTGTGTGTGTGTGTGTGTGTGGGGTGTGTGTGTGTGTTTTGTGTGTGTATGTGTATGTGTATGTGTGTATGTGTGTGTGGTATGGGGTGTGTGTGTGTGTGTGTGTGTGTGTGTGTGTGGTGTGTGTGGTGTGTGTGTGTGTGTGTGTGGGGTTTTGTGTGGTGTGTGTGTGTGTGTGTGTGGGGTGTGTGTGTGTGTGTGTGTGTGTGTGTGTGTGTGTGTGTGTGGGGTGATGTTTTTATGTGTGTGTGTATGTGTGTGTGTGTATTGGGTGTGTGTGTGTGTTGTTGTGTGTGTGTGTGTGTGTGTGTGTGTGTGTGTGTGGGGGTGTGTGTGTGTGGGGTGGTGTGTGTGTGTGTATGTTTTATGGGGTATGTGTGTATGTGTGTGTGTGTATGGGTGTGTGTGTGTGTGTGTTTTTGTGTGTGTATGGTTTGTGATGTGTGTGTGTATGTGTGTGTTGTGTGTGTGTTGTATGTTTTGTGTTTTTTGTGTGAGTGTTTATGTGTTGTGTGTTGTGTGGTTAGTATGTGTATGAGTATTTATTTTGTTATATGTGTGAATGTGTGTGTGGTGTGTGTGTGTGTGTGCCCCCACTTCTAAGTAGTCATATGCTAATAAAAACCGGTAAGATACCAGTAATTCTAAAGCTTGCCAATACTTCAAACTTTTTCGATTCTACTTAGAAAATTAGAAAGGGACTTTTTTTGGGGGGTTTTTTGGGGTTTGGGTTTTTGGGGGTTTTGGGGGTTGGGGGTGGTGGGGTTTTTTGGGGGGTTTTTTATTTTTTTTTTGGGTTTTTTTTTTTTAAAGGGGTGTGGTTTTTTGGGGTGGTGTTTGTTTTGGGGTTTTTTTTTTGTTTTTTTGGGGTTTTTTTTTGTTTTTTGGGGTTTTTTGGGGGTTTTTTTTTTATGGATTTAGGTGTGTTTTTTATTTTTGGGGGTTTATTTTTGGGGGTTTTTGGGTTTGGGGGGTTTTTTTTTTGGGGGGTTGTTTTTTTTTTTTTTTTTTGGGGGTTTTTTTTTTTTTGGGGGGGGTTTTTTTTTTTAAAAGTGATTTTTTTGGGTTTTTTTGTTTTGTGTTTTGTTGTGTGGGGGGGTTTGGGGGGGTTTTGGTTGTTTTTTTTTTTGGTTTTGGGTTTTTTTTTTTTAGGGGTTTTTTTTTAGTTTTTTGGGTTTTGTCTTTTATTTTGGGTTGTAGGTTTTTGGTTTTTTTTTGGGGATTTTGGGGGGTTTTTAATTTTGTGTTGTGTGTTGGATGTGTTGATTTTTGGTTTTGTGGGGTGGGTGTGTGGTGTCCCCCCCACTTCTAAGTATCATATCTAAAAAAAAAGGGGAGATACCAAAATTTAAGCTTCAATACTTAAACTTTATCATTCAAAATTAAAAAATTCAGAAATATTATTTTTAAAAAAAATTTTTCCCCCAACCGCTTTACCCTTGCATTTCCATCTTTTCTACTCTAATTCTGGTAAGGTTGCAGAGTGAGGACCAGTATCAACAGTGATGAGGCCCAAAAAAACTCAACCTTGAAAAATGCAACCAAAAGGAATACTTGCCTGACTTTGGGCAAAAAAGAGCTAAAGACGTATCGTGTAAAAGGCCCCTTCACTATTTTGTAACCCTTCACCCGTGTTTTAAAACCAATTTTAATAAACCTTTCCCCCCCTTTTATTTTTTACTTATGCAGAATACATTCACATTCGGTGTTACATTTTAAGTATAAGGAATAAATTTTTGGCCCTCCAGCCTATGCACCTTCCCTTGTTGATATTTTATTTTTTTTTTTTTCCTTTTGCTTTTAACTTTTTCACTCTCACATACGGTGGGCCACATTTCACTTGTTAACCAAACCTGGGAATTCTTGATCACCCCTTTCCACACTCACTTTGTTCTTTTTATGTTTGAATCTGTGTGGCAACAGTGCCTAGTAGATCCTCAACGGTTTGGCACTTTTAAAAGAAAATACTGAATTTAGGTTTCCCCTCGAATTTTTTCAACTAATAACTATAGTTATCACTCGTAGATTTGTTCACTGACTTTGTCACTACCACTGATTACTGCTAGCGGTTATTGCTCACCTCAAAAACACGAAGGTTCTCGGAGCCTTGTGTACCCACGTCTGTACCCACCGTGCGTGCGTGTGTGTGTGTGTGTGTGTGTGTGTGTGTGTGTGTGTGTGTGTGTGTGTGTGTGTGTGTGTGTGTGTGTGTGTGTGTGTGTGTGTGTTTGTGTGTGTGTGTGTGTGTGTGCGCATGTGTGTGTACGTACGTCTGTTGTGTGTTTGCTTGTGGTGTGTGTGTGTGTGTGTGTGTGTATGTATATATGTTGTGTGCTTGCTTGTGGTGTGTGTGTGTTATGAAGTGTATGTAGCGTGCTGTGAATGTTGTGCATGTAGTGTGTGTACTCACCTAATTTTACTCACATAATTGTGGTTGCAGGGATCGAATCTCAGCTCCTGGCCCCGCCTCTTCGCTGGTCGCTAATAGGATCACTGTCTCCCGGCTCCTTGAGCTTTATTACCTGGAGTTTACCTGGAGAGAGTTCCGGGGGTCAACGCCCCCACGGCCCGGTCTGTAACCAGGCCTCCTGGTGGATCAGAGCCTGATCAACCAGGCTGTTACTGCTGGCTGCACGCAAAACAACGTACGAGCCACATCCTGGCTGGTCAGGAACCGACTTTAGGTGCTTGTCCAGTGCCAGCTTGAAGACTGCCAGGGGTCTGTTGGTAATCCCCCTTATGTATGCTGGGAGGCAGTTGAACAGTCTCGGGCCCCTGGTACTTATTGTATGGTCTCTTAACGTGCTAGTGACACCCCTGCTTTTCATTGGGGGGATGTTGCATCGTCTGCCAAGTCTTTTGCTTTCGTAGTGAGTGATTTTCATGTGCAAGTTCGGTACTAGTCCCTCTAGGATTTTCCAGGTGCATATAATCATGTATCTCTCCCGCCTGCGTTCCAGGGAATACAGGTTTAGGAACCTCAAGTTCTCCCAGTAATTGAGGTGTTTTATCTCCATTATGCGCGCCGTGAAGGTTCTCTGTACATTTTCTAGGTCACAATTTCACCTGCCTTGAAAGGTGCGTTATGTGCAGCAATAATTTCCCGCCTAGATAGAACAAGTGACCTGAAGAGTGTCATCATGGGTTTTGGGTCCCATTTTGAAAATTT
>NW_026465945.1:0-13408 GCF_026875155.1 Cherax quadricarinatus
GTCTCCTGTTACAACTGGATTTAATTTCATTAGAAAACATTCAGCGAAGAATGAAAAAATTTAATTCATACATTAAAAATTTTCCTACAAAGAAAAGTTTAAGTCCCTTAAATTACATTCACTTGAAAACGAAGAAGGAGGAAGACATGATCGAGGAAAAAAGCGGAAGATGGTATTAACAAAGGGGATTAAAAAAGGGTCTTGAGGAAATCTCCAAGAGAAACCTGTAATAATGGTTTCAAATTAATAATTTTTTACTTTTCGAAAGGATATGGGAAATTTTACTGGTTTGGTAATAGGGAGTTGATTAAGGGAAATGGCACCTAGTAGGGCTATAAAAGTTAAAACCCCGGGGTATTTCAAATTTGGTTGGATAATAATTGAAAGGGCGGTTTTGAGTGTGATTATCAAAGGCATTGAAAATTATTTGGCAAAATTCGTTAGTGGGATGGTTTGGGAAGGACCTGCCTAGTATGGCCAAGAGACCTTTGCAGTTTCTCCTTTCTTTTGTTCTTATTAAGCGGCATGATGTAGCAAGAGCAGTTGTTTTTCCCTCTCTGAAAGTAAATGTTACCGACAGTCACTGCTTTAACATTGATTCTGGATGAATCAGGGGGTGGGAAAAACTAGACACCAAAACAATGACTCAAGCACATTTCCCTTGTGGAACACTGCCTCACTTGCTGATTCGCCCATTGATAAGAACAAAGAATGGAGGAAACACTGCAAAAGCCTACTGCCCATGCGGGGCAGCCCTTTATCAAAACACCTCGACCAAACGCTACCCAAGAGATAACTCCCTACCCAATGACACCAATCAAACCCGCCCCCCCCTCAAATATTTGCCAATCTCTTTTTAAACCCACCCAAGCCAAAACCTCTACACCCTACTAGAAGTTGTTCCCGCATTACAACTCTGTTAAAAACCATACTTACCTTTTCCCTTTCAAATCTAAATTTTCCAACTTAAATCCATTTTTTCGGGTTCTTACCTTGTTCCACACCCTCAGTACTTATTAATATCCCTTTGTTTTGCCCGTCATCCCTTAACACTTAAATGATATCCCCCTTTTTTCTACTCTCTCCAAGAGGGGAGTTTTAAAGGTTTTAACTATTTCTAGGGGAAAATTTCCCTTTTACCAGTAAATCATTTTAGTCATTTTTCCTTTATTTCTCTAATAAATCAACCATCCTGTATAAGGGGCCAAAACAGAGCACATAATCAAAATGGGGCCCTCACTATTATGTAAACGTAAAATAACTTTTGGACTTCTGTTTCTTATATTTCTTGAAAAAACCCAAGTAATCTTTTAGCCTTTTTTGCACACACAAAGGCACTGCTGTCTTGACTTTTGTTTTCGCTTACCATACTCCCAATCTTTTTCACATTCGTATGACCAACCTCTGCTTCACCTAATTATAGCTCGAGGTTTATTTTTCTTTTCCCAAGGACATACCTTACACTTTCCACATTGAACTTCATCTCCCATTTCGTAACCGGGGACATTAATTTGCCAAATCCCCTGATTAAATTCTCCCCTCCTCAGAATGAATTATATGGCCTATTTTTGTATCACCCAAAAAATTTACTCATGCCTCGAAACCCCTCATCAAGATCATTAATGAAAATTATGAACAAAGGGCCAAAACTGATCCTTGTGGAACGCCACTAGTGCAACCCCCATTCAGATTTCCCCCCTTTAAAGGTAACTCTCTGTTTTTCTATTGGTAACCATCCCTCACCATGCTGAATTTTTCCCCTTACCTGAGCTCCCACTTTTCTTAAGATCCTTGTAGGACTTATCGAAGGCTTTAAAAATCCAAATAAACATTCATTTTCTTTATCACTGTTAACTGCTTCAAATTTTCTATTAAAACGAGTAATTTGTCGGGCAGGAACGCCCTGGGAAAACCATACTGAGATTCATTTTTCAAGTTATGCTTTTCAAGGTGACTTCTAATAATTCCTATAATGTTTCTAACAACTTGCCCACTATAGATTTAGGAAATTTTGGACGGTAATTCCCTTTTAGGATCTCCCTTTAAGTATCACGAGCAGGCAAGGTAAGCATGCAATTCTCAGTGCTTGCATTTTGCCAAGAGTCCTTATCCATACTCGAAAGTACCAGCAATACCCATGCTACTACACAGCGATTTGGGATTCACCATGCGGTTCCGTTTATAAGAGGTTTAAAACAAAGATCAGCAGCAGATAACCTTTTCGCACCCCATATGACGGTCACAATGAAGTGACTGGTATTAAAAACTCTGTAAATTCCCCGTGAAAAATTGTCTCAAAGAAACTTCCTGATTGACAGGGGTACACTGGGGCTTAGTTACTGACTTCGCTCTGCTCTTCTTTTGTGAAATGGACAACATTTGCCTCTTTCCCAAAAAGGGGGGGAAGGCTATTTACACTGTACTAGGGAGTGCTGAAAAATGCAGTTAAGGGTTGCTAGCTGTTCTACACATCACTCACAAACTTGGGCTCAAATTGTCTGAGCCCAAGCTTTTTCTTGGGCCACGATTTAAGAAAATACACCTCTTCTGCCCTTTTTGTCACCACGACAACTTGGCACAATTCTTTCAGCTCCAGGGGGATCCCTCGCTAAGCAGCAAAGAGGTCGGGACTCCCTTTCCCACTAGTGGAGGTGTCCCCCGATGTCATTTAGAAGTGTCCCGCCCCCATTTAGAAATGGCCCCCTATTTGAACTTCATCACACCTACGGGTTTCCTGGCAGGGTTTTGTTATAGATTTTAGCACACAATTTGGCACACAACAGAGGTACAAAAAAAAACAGATAAGAGCAGCATGCCAAAGCCCCATCAGCATAGATTACGGGCGGCTTAAAAATTAACTTAAGATTAAATAACAATGATGAAAACAGTGTAAAACATTAGTAAAAGAATTTCTAAAACCAAGTGGTATTACAAAAACAGGGCATATGTTGCTTGCATTGTTTTTACATTTACGATAACTATTCTTTTGGATGATTTAAAAAATAATAAAGTTTGATTCGTTTTTTGGTTTAACATTTTTTTGAATAATTGTGAAAACATTTAAATATACAATTTATAAGGTTTTAGTTATTTAGTATTTTTTGGTTTTTGGGGAGTAAGTGATCTTTTAGAAGAACTTTAATTGAAAACAGGGAGTGTTTTTTTTATATTTACAGGGAAGAATTCCAGATTTTAGGCCTTTTTATTGCATTGAGTTTTTTTTCATAGGTGAGATGGGACACGAGGAAAAATCAAAGAGTGATCTTGGGCCCTTTTTATGGCTGTGTTCTGTTGAGGTTGGCAAGGAGATTTTGAGGGAGGGTTAAAATTCAAGGGTTAAGTGTTTATTTTGAAAGGGCAGTAAAAGTAGGAGTTTTGTATGTGAGTAGGTTTTTGTATTGAATATTGGTGAGTGTGCTGCCTGTAATGAAATTTTTTATCATTCTAACTGCAGCCTTTTTTGGGTAAAATTTGTGGTCTGAGATGGTTAATTGTTGTTGGCCCCATCACAAATTCCCTAGGAGATAGGGGTAAATAAGAATGATATAGGGCCAGGAGGGCTGACTGGGAACTAGTACCGAAATTTTGATATAGCCCACAGTCTTGGGAAAATTTTTTGAAATTTGTTGTATATGTTTTAAATTTGAGTCAAATTTCAAGGGGATTTCCCAAGAATTTTCCCTCAGTTAGCTTTGTGTATGATCCGTTATCATATGTTAAAGGGGCATCTGAGCTCTTACCAAACTAATGAAGTAGGTTTTTTCAATGTTTTGTTAAGTTTGTTACCTCATCCAGGAGAATTTTTTTTAACGTATTTTTCAGTATTGGCCCGCGTGACTTTGGGTCGGGGGAGAGAAAACGTAGTATGTCATCTCAAATATGGGGTTTTTAGTAATTGGGGAGCATTTGGGAAGGGCATTATGTAAGGGGAAAGAGAAGAGGGGCCCGGACACTTCCCTTGGGACACCAACTGTAAGTTCGCAGAAAAGTTTCCCATTTGTGTACACATTTGGCTTCGTTTCTGAGGTATGACTTAGGTAGTTGAGGAGTGCCCTCTTATACATAGTGGCAATTTTACGTGGAGCAAATCATGGTCAAATGTATCAAAAGCTTTCGTAAGCAATGAAGATCCCCAGTGGGACTTCTTTTTTCTCTATTTTAGTGAAAATATGTTCTAGCTGTGTATAATAGCACATTAGTATTTTTATTAGGCCTGAATCCAAATTGGGAGGGGGTTAGTATGTTTGGGAGATGGTAGGATAGATTCGTTTATGAAATAATTTTCGAAGATTTTTTTAAGAGGGGCCCATAGTTTTTCAACTCTGTTTGGTCTCCTCCTTTGGGATCGGGGTGACCCTTGCTATTTTGAGTACTGTAGGAAGGTGGAGGATTTAATGGATTTGTTTAAAGAGTTTCCCAATGATTGGTGATAGTACTTGTGACACTTTTTTGTATATAAAGGGTGGTAAGGTATTTAAATCTCTGCCTTGTTTTTTAGTGCTTTTGGAAATAAGGGAACTTCGTAGGGGTTAGTCGGAGCTAGGAAAACAGTGTGTTCGGGTAGTTGCCGGTGAGGTAGTCATTTGGTGGGGTATCTGAGCTTGGGATTTTATTGGCAAGGTTTTTTCCTATAGTGGAGAAGAAATCATTGAGTCTGTTTGCTGTTTCTGTTGGTGGGATTTGGGGTTCATCTGATTTTGCTAATTTTATTTCGCTATTCGTGATATCTTTTTTGTTCCCAGAATTTCTGATAGGGTTTTCCAGGTCTTTTATATCACCTCGTAAGTTGGATAATCTGTTCTCATAATACAATTTTTTTGCCCTTCTTATCAGGCTGGTTAGGATTTACGAGTAACGTTTTGTTTGGTCTCTGGTTATGTGACCCATTCCTGAAATGCTTTTCATATTGGTGGTTTGTATTTATGGATTTGAGAATGCTGGGTGTTAGCCAGGGACTGTTCAGTCTCTTAGCTGTCATCTGTTTATTTTTTTAGGGCAGTGCTTGTTATAGAGGGATTTGGGGCTTTTTTAAAAATTATTAATACATTCGTCAATATCTGTATAGATTTCTAGCTCAGTGTGCCATCAATGTTTGCTACTGCTGTTGTGAAGTTATTAATGGCTGCCTCTTGTGAAGTCTGAATGTGTGACTTGAGTAGAGTCTTGGGTAGTATACCCAAGAGTGTTATGAGGAAAGTAGGTGTAGGTCTGTGGAAATATCTGTAATTATGCCTGATTTAAAGGGGATATGGTGGTTGGTCAGAAGTGATCAAGTAGGGGAAAACACTATTCCTCTGTAACTCTTTTTAATGTATGTTACTGTTGGTAGTAACATGCAGTTACTCATTGTGTTTGTGAATCAGTAACGTGTGGGTCCTGGTCTCTTGCAGGAGATTAAATTGAAGCGTGCACCTGATAGAAGTTAGTGATCTTTTGTTCATGCGTGCATCAGTTATCATACTTCCTAGGTTTTTGACTAAATTGGGCTACTGTTTGACTGTGAACACTTGTAGATTTTATCAATGCGAGAGGTTTTTTGAGGTATTTGGATTTGAATTTAGCTATTAGTATAATCCCCAAGTCATCCCTTGTGCAAGTATTAGTGATACATTCTAGTTGGTCTGAGGGTTTTATATATAGCAAGTGCCACCCCTTGTTTGGTTCGCCTACAGTTGTGTATGTCTGTGTAACCAGGAAAGGCATATTACATCTGTACTATCAGGCTTTAGCCAGTTTGTCAGTTAGTGATAATTATGGAAAATATTGGATGTAAGGAATATATTAATGCTATGAGGTCATCGTAATAGCTTCTTAAAGAATCTGAATATTGTAGTTAAAGATAGTATAAGTTGTTGTTGGCACTGAGAAGTGCCTTTGATTGTCTGCAGTGTATATTACAGTAACTGTTTGATCATTAAGTCATTAAATAAGAGGTTGGTGTCAGGATCAATGCTATGTAATCATAAGATTTGTAGTGAATCTATAGTAATAATTGAAGTATAAAACAAAGTAAATAGTACTTAAGACTAAAAAAAATAGCACCTGAATTATTTACCAAATGTAAAATAATGAGCTAAGTAGTTTTTTTATTTTTTTTTTTTTTTAGCATAAACTAAAGTAGACATATAAAAGGTGACTAATACAGAATAAAGAGAAGATCAAATAATGGAGCATGGGAATATGATAGTAGGTAGTACAATAAAGGGAAATTTTTAAAGTTAGAATTTATAGTATAAAAGTTATAATATATAAAAGTGCCTAATAATAGTTGTGGGACACAATAAAGTGGTAATCAAATAAATGAGTCTTTTGGAATCTAATGGCAAAAATTTGATGAACTTATTATACTTTAGCACCTGAGAATAGCAACCCTGATTATTAACATTGTGAATATATAAACTAGGTAGTTATAGTAAAGCTAAAATAAAGGAGAATAATATAGAGGGACTAAAATAAGAAATGGTAAAACAAGTTAAATGGACAGATGGTAGGAATAAAATTATAAAACTTATATATAAAAATACAATTTGAAATGGTACTGCATGCAATTGCACTAGAGTCCTGATATAGTTGTGACAAGACAAAGATTATAACTAGATTTAAAATTGAACAAAATAAAATTCACAATGTTAAAATACCAAAAGAATAATATAAAAAATGTTCAATGGTAATGCTTGGTTATAATATATAGTGAAGAAGGTAAACAGTACCCAGGTACACAGTACAAAGGATAATATAAAAGGTTGGGGTTGATTATACAAACTTGAAAATTTGGCAACAAAATGTTAGGGAAAGTATAAGGATAATGTTTAATGTACGAAAAGTAAAATTGACTGGTAATAAATATGGTTTTTAATAAAATTTTAGTAAGTAATAATGATTACAAAAAAAGTGAAAAATGAATGTTCATTTCATTCAATATTGCACTGGTAGTATACTTGAGGTTATATGGCAGTACAATGAAATTAAAGTAATCTAATATAGTAAATGTTGGTATTAAAACAGGTAAAGGTAATAGACAAGTAATGGGTTATATACGATGTAAAAAATGTTAAGCAGTAAATTGAAATTTTAGTAAAAATGATATTATTAATTTTATGGTAAGTTAAGTATCAATTGATAGTATTTAAAAAAATATGTGGTAGTAAATTGGACAGATGAAATATCAATTCAGCTAATGATTAGCGAACAATAGTAATAAATAAGAAAATCACATAAAGTGTCTTATGCTTACTAGTAATCACAAAAGAGTGTAGAGTTATTTAATTACTAAGTAGATTGTACCATGGAAATTTGAACAAAAAAGGTAGCAAACATACACTCACAAACGTAGCTTTATAAGTTGGAGCATTGTTTAGTTATGTCTCTGTAATATTAGTATCCCTGAGAAATCTGATAGATCATATCGTTCGTGAGTTGTGTACAGTTGACCTACAGTTTGTTGTCTAACAGAATTTTCCATCCCGTGTGAAGCATTGGTTAATGTGTCAGTATTCTCCCCGCTTAAGTTATCTGACTCTTATAAGGAGGTTCTGACGTTTTTGTAAGACACTCGTTTTATTATACCTCTTTCCTTTACTTTATAGATGTCAATAATTAAGTCCTTTTTTTCCTGTCGATGGTGAGTTGGAATCTAAGCATAACACTTTTTCTACCATGGATCCTAAGTAACCTGGCTTCTTTTATTTCAACATCTGGTACAATAACACTTTGTTTGGTCTTTATGATCTGCAGATTAATTTCTACTTTACCTGTTTGTTTTTGGTTCTATCGACTGGAATAGAGGACTGTTAACTATTACTGCGTCCGATAGTTTATCTTTTCGCAGTTTTATCTCTGGAGAGCAAGTATCACTGAACTGGTTATCTAAGTTGTTATTCCCGATCGTTTACTGCTTCTTCAACCTTTGTATTAAGAACTATTATTTGGTTTGGGTATGGCATCTTATGACTGTTTTGGATGGTCTTGTCACAGTTAGTCATCCTGGTGTTGTATACTATTGTTCAAGACTGAGGATTTTGTTTTCGAGTTTTGTCATCCTGTATCTGTTTAGTTAGCGTCCCTCGAAGATTCATAATTCAATAACTAATTGGAGATGCATTACTTTAGGGTATCTGTGATCGTTGGTCATAACCAGAGAGACTACTTGGTAGTTTGACTCCGGGAAGAGAGGGGAGGATGGGCTGGTGGCGCCATGTTTGTTGAGGTATTGTTGTGTGTCGCCTTGAGTGGTGGTAGAG
The DNA here is from genome assembly GCF_026875155.1 of Cherax quadricarinatus. Taxonomy (NCBI): domain Eukaryota; kingdom Metazoa; phylum Arthropoda; class Malacostraca; order Decapoda; family Parastacidae; genus Cherax; species Cherax quadricarinatus. The sequence goes on from NW_026465945.1 coordinate 8,241, forward strand.
TGGGGGGTTGCTTGGGCCGGCGTCCTCCTGACTACACTTGTCGATTAGTTGATTTTTCGGTGTTATTCTTGGCTGCCTTGGTGCTGTTTCCTCTTAGTTGCGCTCATAAACTACAGGCATTGTTGTAGGATAAAGGAGTTGTAGTATACAGAGCTTAGATGTTTACGTTGTTCGCGGCAGCGGGGTGTTTGCTTTCCGGTTTGAGTGTGCAGTCTTCCTTAGATTCTAAAATTTTTTTCGATTGTAGGTTTCACTGTTGGTAATCTTTGGTCATTCTGGGTGCTACGTTGGGTAGTGCAGTTTTGCTTGTGGGATGTCTCTTTTATCTTCTCCGAGCCTTGTACTTAACAGTAGCAACCTCTCTACAACGAAAGCCGAAATGGTGTTTAACGCTCTCCCTTCACACGGTGAGGGCCTGGGTTCGATTCCCAGCCAGAGTAGAAACATTGGACGTGTTTCTTTCCACCTGTTGTCTATGTTCCCCATCAGTAAAATGGGTACCTGGGTGTTAGTCGATTGGTGTGGGTCGCATCCTGGGACACTGACCTAAGGAGGCCTGGTCACAGACCGGGCCGCGGGGGCGTTGACCCCCGGAACTCTCTCTAGGTAAACTCCAGGTAAAGGCTGATCTGTAGGTTTCGTTACATACTGCCGGTGTGGGATGTGTTCTTACTGTAGATTGAAGATATGCTCAATTAAGACATTCACTCAGTTGTCGACATCCCCTTGGAGAAGAGCATTCCAGTCAGAGGTGGCAAGCTCAGAGCAAAAGGCTGGCCAGTTTCCTCTTTCCCACAGCCAGGTTGTAAGTGAAAATTCCTCACCTCATTCTGTTGGGATCTTCAGTGTTGTAAAACACAGTGTTGTGGACAGACAATCCAACACAGCCGAGGGGTTGACAGGTGACTGTGGAGGAGCTATAGATGTGAGTATGGAAATCAGTAGTTTCTCAGGTCAAACAATGCAAGAAGGTCATCAAAGTCCCTCTATACAGGATGATGGCTGAGGTCACCAACAATTATGATACGTTGACATTTGTATTGAAGCAGAAGGAAGTCCACATTTTCCATTGGGAAATTGATGGGGGTCTGCATGTTGCCACTGAGGTCTGCACATTGCACATAACAGTACAGAGATATTAGTGTTTATGCATAGCTTAATGAGCATTATTTCTAGGTGAGTAGGGATAGAAACATCATTGAGCTGGGTATGCACGCTTTTAGAGAAGCATACAGCAACATCTCCTTGTCCTTGCCTGTCTTTTTTCATCCATGAGGTGTAGCCAGCAATTCCTGCAAAATTTTCCAAAAATGTTTCAATCATATAAGGATATCTAGTGTTTAGAAAACTGTGTGACCTGTCCAACATTGGTCATGAATCATGTTGGCTTACATGATACTGATAGACTGGCTGCTCATGATTATGTTCAGTTTGAGTTGGTGGGTATGTAAAGTGTGTAAGGTGCCTGGCCTAGAGACAGGTAGGACACTTAGGCAGCCGCTGGGATGTAGGTCTGTGGTCTTGTATGAGGCACAAAACCACCTGCTGGGCCGAGAGAGTAGTAGCTGGGCGGGTGACATGTAAGCATGTTCACCAGTTCAGAGATTGTGCTAGTTTCTTCCAAGAACAGATCACCGAATAGGTGATCCTATTTGTGATGTTCCTTTGTCTTCCGACACTGATCCTCCTGATGTCCCCTCTTGTGACAGTAATTGCACCTGGTGTCTCGTAGGCAGTTGTCAGAGGTGTGCCCCCTCCAGTGACAGCGAGAGCACTGCCTAGGTGCCTGGGAGGATGGACTCCTCCTATGTTTCACTGCTGATTTATCTGGAGGTTCTGTCGCTGGTGAGCCTGATAATTGTGAACCTGGTGAGCGTTTTTTCCCGGGGCTGTGTTGGTGGAAGGTGAGACGGCGGTAGGTGTCTTTTTCCTCCCCCACACCCTCTACTACATCCTCTACCACTCCCTCATACAGTTTGTACTTTTGTACGGCACTTGTTCAGGTGCACCGTTGGTTTACTGATTGTTAACTGCCTCAGTCTCCGGTGAGAAAATCCTGACTCAGTATTAGCCGATGGAGCACTGCTGCTAGGTGAACTGCCAAGTGTGCTGGCAGTTGTTGAATCAGTGATGTTATTTGTACTGTCAGATGTTGAACCAGTGATGTCCCAGTGAACTGGTAGGTGTGCTGTCAGGTGTACGAGAGTTAATTAACAAGTTCCAAGGTTTGCTTTGTTGCAGCAAGATGGTTCTGTTCCCTCTATGGTGGTCAGAGAATTGTGCTAGAATCTCCATTGCAGTGTTTTGAACTTTATCTGTGGAACCTTGGTGCTGACAGACTTCCACCAGCTATTTACTGCCGGTTACCTCAATGTAGGACTTCCATCTGCAATAGCTGGCTGGTATCTAATGATTTGAGGAGGTCATGATTTGAGAAGTCATGAAGTGCTTCCCTGTGTTGGATTGTCGTAGTTGCAACTTTATAACACAGCTCATAAGGGCAGTCTTGATTACTGCAGCAGAGTCCCTGAGGTACCTCGGAACCTGATTCTTGTGCCTCCAGGCTCTTTTCAGCATATATCACAAGATGTTTGATGCCTTTCAAACTCCTGACATGTTCTGCTTGGCTACAACAAAATTCTACTTCTGGAACGCAATCTACGTGGCAGTCGTTGGAGTAAGTGGGTCAGTATGTTAAAGAAGTTTTTTTTTTTTGCTTGTAGTATAATAACAAATTCTGTAGGAGTCATCGGGACAACAGGCAAATAGAAAGGAAATTCTTGTTATTGTGCGATGTGAATTCATCACAGATGAGAATTTGCAAGAATACGTACTCAGGGGAGAGACTGGTTGATGTGGTGGTAAGTGGGTGGTAAATGTTGGGGTGATGTGTGGGGGTGGAAGCGGGTGATAGTGTGTGGATGTTTTGTGGAGGTGGGAGAGGGGTGATAGAGTGGGGATGGTAGAGGGGTGATAATGTGGGAGGTGGTAGAGGGGTGATAGTGTGCAGGGGAGGTAGACTGGTGATAGTGTAGTGTTGTGTGGGGTGGTAGAGGGGTGATAGTGTGGGAGTGGTAGAGGGGTCATACTATGTAGGTGTTGTGTGGGGGTGGTAGAGGGGTGATAGTGTGGGGGTGGTAGAAGGGTGATAGTGTGGGGTTGTTGCGTGAGGTAGTAGAGGGGTGATAGCGTGGGAGTGTTGTATGGCGAAGTTAGAGGGGTGATACTGTTTGGCTGTTTGTGGGGTGGTAGAGGGGAAACAGTGTGCGGGTGTTGTGTGGTGTGGTAGAGGAGTGATAGAGTGGGGGTGTTGTGTGGGGTGGAAGAGGGGTAACAGTGAGGGGGTGTTTGTGTGGGGTGGTAGAGGCTTTATAGTGTGGGGGTGGTTAGTTGGGTGATAGTGTGGGGGGTGGCAAAATGGGTGATAGTGTGGGGGTGGTAGAGGGATGACTTGAGGGGGTGTTGTTTGGGGTGGAAGAGGGGTGACAGTGTGGGGTTTCAGTGTGGAGTGGTAGAGGGGTGAAAGTACTGGGGTGGTAGAGAGGTGATTTGTGTGTGGGTAGGAGGGGGGATTACTATGTGGGTGCTACGTGGGTGGTGGTGGAGCTGTGATAGTGTGTGGGTATTGTGTGGGGGTGGTAGAGGGATGTTAGTGGGGGTGATGTGTGGGGGTGGTTTGAGTGTGATGGTGTTGTGTGGGGGGGGAAGCAGGGTGATAGTGTTGGGGCCTTGTGTAAGGTGATAGGAATGGTGATTGTGTGGGGGTGTTGTGTGAAGGTGGTAGTGGGGTGATAGTTTTGGGGGTATTGTGTAGGGGTGGTAGAGGCGTAATGGTGTGGCAGTGGGAGAGGGGTGATACTGTGTGGGTGTTGCATGGAGGTGGTAGAGGGTGATGTGTGGATGTTGTGTGGGGTGGTAGAGGGGTTATTATGTTTGGGGGTTTGTGTGGGGTAGTAGAGGTGTGACGCTGTGGGGGAGTTGTGGGGGGGTGGTATAATGGTGATAATGGGGGGGTGATGTGTGGGGGTGGTAGATGGGTGATAGTGTGGGGGTGTTGCGTAGGGGGGGTAGAGGCGTAATAGTATGGGGGTGTTGTATGGGATGGTAGAGGGGTGATAGTGAGGGGGGGTTGTGTGGGTTGGGGAAACGGGTGATACTGTGTGGGTGTTCTGTGGGAGGTAGAGGGGTGATAGTTTTGGGGTGTTGTCTGGGGGTGCTAGAGTTTAAAGAGAGTTTGGGGGGTGTTGAGCGAGGTGGCATAATGGTAATAGTTTGGGGGTATTTTGTGGGGGGGGTAGAAGGGCGATGGAGATGGGGTTGTGTGGGGGTGGTAGAGGCGGGGTAGTGTGTGGGTGGTATCGGGGTGATAGTCTGGGGGGGGAAGAGGGGTGATACTGTGTGGGTGGTATGTACGGTGGTTGAGGGGTGCTAGTGTGGGGGTGTTGTGTGGGATGATAAAGGATGAAAGTATGGGGTGGGAAAAAGATGACAGTGTGGGGGTGGTTTGAAGAGTGAAAGGAGGGGGGTTGTGTGGAGTGGTAGAGGGGTGATAGTTAGAGGGGTGGTTGAGGGATGATAGTGTGGGGGTGTTGTTTGGGGTGGTAGAATGGTAATAGTGTGGGGGTGGTAGAAAGGTGATAATATGGAGAGTGTTGTGTGGGGTTAGTAGAGGCCTGATAGTGTCGAGGTGGTAGAGAGGCGATACTGTGTGGGCGCGTGTGGGGTGGTAGAGGGGGTGATAGGTGGGGGTGGTAGAAGGGTTATACTGCTGGGCGTTGTGTGGAGGTGGTAGAGGGGTTTATAGTGTGGGGGTGGTTAGAGCGGTGATACATAAAGAACATAAGAAAGAAGGAACACGCCACAGGGCCCACTGACCCATGTGGAGCAGATCCATGTCCTTCCCGGATTAGCAAATGACCCACCCGTCTGGTCACCTCCACTCAAAGGGAAAGGGGCACGGCACCAGATCCAGCAGCACAAGCTAGTCAGGTCCAACTCACACCCCCACACCCAATCATGTATTTATCTAACCTATTTTTTTTAAAAATACACAACGTTTTAGCCTGGAATAACTGTACTCGGGAGTTTGTTCCATTCCACTCATCTACAACTCTATTACCAAACCAGGCTTTCCTATATCTTCCGAACTGAAATTTTTTTTCCATTCT
>NW_026465946.1:0-14270 GCF_026875155.1 Cherax quadricarinatus
CGTAAAAAAAACCTAAAACTTTTTATCACCCCACAAACATCCCAAAAACCCCGCCCAACCCGATTGCTCAAACCTATCATTGTGTAATTCAGCTATTCACTCCGAAGACTAGCCATGTCTTTCCCTCCTACCACCTCGCCCATCATAGCCCTTGAAACTGTCCCTCCAAATAATTTTGCAACCCAAAATGCCACCTCGCCTCTTCTCGTCCCCTAACCTAAAAAAATTCACTATCTCAGGTTTTGGCCTGCATTTCCCACCAACCTAACAGATCTATCCCCCTATCCCTAGCCTCCCAAAAATGCAACCCCCAAATCACTGAAAAAGGCCCCTCCCCTCCTCCCTAAAGCCTTACATTTAATTTCCAGTACCCAGAATAAATACGCACTACTCCATCCCACATCAATCTGCTATTACCGCCCTGTGATCAGAAAACCCCACATCGGGGTTTGCCCCCCTCACAACATCTATACCCTGCTTAATATAGATTCTGTCCAATCGCGCCTCATATCCCCTATGGACGAACGTGTGCTCCACTTGTTTTTCCCCCCCCTCCCTACCACATCAACCACCCCAATATCTCGCAATACATCCCTCAGAACACTCAACACACAACCCCCCCCTCTCGTGTCGACATTACTACTCTGTACTACACAATTCCAATCACCTCCTATTACTTTTATAGCAGGCAAACCTCTCAAGTGATACACAATACCTCCCTAACAAAATCTATTTTTAACCTTGATATTACTAGTTGCAGGCATGTAAACACCTTTGAAACTAGCCTGACTCTCACCCCAGACACCATCCACCCTCACGATCCTCCCACCCCCCCTTTTTCCCAACCCATGACACGCAAGGGGCTGGTCTCCTTTACCGCCACTCCCAAACCCAACCTTTCAATTGCAAACCATTGCTAACATACATCCGATATCCTTTCACCCTCAACTCACATCCACCCTGTGATTATGCTCTTGCAAAAAAACAAATGTCAACATCAAACCGCCGTAAAAAACCACTCTAACCAAACTTTCTTGACCTCTGTCTTAAGGCCATTAACATTAAGTGTGACACACCTGAAATTTATAGAAGGGGCGGGTTTCCCCTATGCCGCTGTGATTTACTCACTGCACTTTTCACATTACGTGTACATTTTTCACTCGATTTTTCCTGTGCAAATTTACCTCCCCCTCCCTCTCAAACTGTGGGAACTCAGTCGTGCCTCTACCACTATGAGATGTCGGCTCCACCACGCTGCCCATGACTTCTTCCCCGGCCTCTGCCCCGGGGTAATGACCTCGTCTATCTCTGTCACAGCAGTTCTTTTCCTAAATTTCCGCTTACACACATATCACCATCAGGCGAATCCTCCTGGTGTACTTCCGCGACCACCACACGCTCCCAGTCCAGTCTTACTCAAGGCTTCCCGACGTTTTGTTTTTCCCCCCGGGGCCCCCGGTTCACATAAACTGAGGACACCTTCTGCACAGGGCTCCCCCCATCCAAAAATCCCTTTATCAATCGCCAAAAAACCCCCTGGGGCGAATCTTCCTGGCTAAAGATCCCCGATGTCACCTTCGTTCCCCCCCACGCCCCTGAAGAGTGACACATCTGCACCCCTGGCCACCTCCCCTTTCCCACCCCCCGCTCCAGAGGGCATCCTCCTCCTCCCGAAGCACCCCCAGCCCGCACCAAATCACACGGCTGCTGTTTTCAATTGGAGTCCCCAGACAACTCGAGGACCTAGCCCTCCTAGGACACTGGGCTGCCATGTGCTCATAAGCTAGACACAAATGACATATGCTTTCGCACAGACCAGCCCTAGTAACAACAAAAACCTGTGATTCTATAACCAGTTCCAATCGTAACATAGGATGTAAAGGCCTTGATAAAGAGCATTTTGAAGGGGTAAGAACCCTCCGGCAAGCCCTTCATACGACCATCCCCTCCACACTAGGAACCCATTGTTGCAGAATGCACAGTCCCATTAACAGCGAGAAAAAACACCTGTAGTCCATACGCTCACCTCGAAGGGTACATGTCATACCTTCACCACCATGTGAAGTACTTAGAGACGTCCATGTAAAACGACATCCAACTCGAATTCACACGTCACACGACGTTGTCCTGGTTAATGCCGGCGAAATTCTTGTGTAGAAGCCGCACGAACAAATTTCACGAAATCTCTGTCCAAACCACTAAGAGAGCATACGCCATAACAATCCCTCTTGGGAATACAAATTAACCCCTGATGAAGGCCAGGGGAAAAGGACGTTCATACGTAGCGCCACTTAAGGTACCACGAACCAGCTCAAATGCCGAGACAGTATTTAATTCTCCGGTCCTGATACATTTACCGCCATTTTGAATCCAAGTGAAAACCAGGTAAACTGCGTCAAACACCAACTCAAGCAGAAGAGCTACAGCGCAGCAGGATCCGCACGGCGCCCCAATAGTGATGTGAACACTGAGCTCTAGATAATTGCGCTGAGAGGAAAATCAACAATAGGTTCCTCTCTACAACTTTCAATGGACATAATTACATCAGTGTTATTATCAATCACAAGTGGTTCTCTTTTACATATACTCACAGAAGGATATCGTTTCCCTCATCAACAAGTCCACTGAGACCTGATAGGAAATCACACCACATGATAAACCCACTGAAATATAAAACCAGTATAATAGCAGTTTCCAATATAAACTTTGCGTGCAAAGATACATATTAGTATAAACGAGCCCCACCATAGCATTCTAACAAATCACAATCCTAAATCTTGCATAGTATCATCAGTTATGGTCAAATACATCTTCTCTATAATATCGTGAGATAACTGCCAGTGTCTCATGAAAGAATTTAATCTTCAGTCTAGGATGAGATTCGTCAAATACCTACTTATTACCTCCTCGAAAAGTAAGGACTCAATCGCTTACGAAATCTTATATCGTCAATACACTTTCTGACGCTAGTCATCTATCCTGAGTACCTGCGTTATCCTAAAACAGGAGAACCGAGAGGTATTTACTAGATTTTGGTGCCATTGTTGCTCGGAAGAAGGAAACGACCATCTCGCGATTAGGGGACGCCACCGTACGACTGAGTTTCTCTCTCCGTATCTCTTTCCAACATATAGCAATACACTCCTAGCATGTCATTCTTTCCAGTTACAAAGGTACAATATTAACTTCTTCTTCTCGATATCAGAAATTTCTGTCTAGCCACAGAGACAGATTCAGGATTGTGCGAGAGTCTTTTTCTGGTAAAGTACGAGAATTTACAGATACAGCAGGTACATCATGCTGGCAATGACAGGCTGATTTGGTTGCCAACTTCTAGACCAATTTTAGTTATTTACCTTGGTTACTCTGATGTTTTATACATACAAGTTTGTGAGAATCTCGTCATGTCTGCTAATGCTGCACGTTTCCAGACATAATTCCCGAGGTAGTAATGATCGATCAGATATTCTTGTATGAGTCAGCAGACATACAGTATGTTTCAAAATATTTATTCGTGTATAAAAATTGAAGCAAAGGTCTGTCGTAGTTATTACAACCTGGCAGACCTATCACAACTACTACAAATGCAACATTTTTCCTCACGCGCAACGCTGTATAGCCCTTGTGGCTTAGCGCTTACTTTTTTATGATTATAATAATAAATAAATAATTCTCAGAGCAAACTCTACACAAGTTTTGCTCTCTCCGAGTCGTAGTAACGTACAAATGCGTATATGATAAACTTACAGATAACAAGTTGTACGTCTCTAGAATATTGTGCTTGGACAGCTTCAAAAACTAATATTACGTGGAGCCAATGGTGAAGCAGCAGTACAAGTCTGTGAGCGCTCTTCCCTGTCCAAAGCTGTGTGCAAACAAAGGTAGACACCGTGCTTCATAGCACATGCCTGTGTTCTCACACATATCAAAATAGTGTCTAAGTCACTGTCTCAAAAAACATAGGAAACATGGCAATGTACGCTTTCTGCGCACATTAAATGAGTGACCCAGTGATCTAAACAGACCTTGTTGTCCTTCCAAGACGAACATTTCTCTCTGTGAAATCTTCTTCGGTTCAATTTCTCCTCATGAGCCTCTATTTAGTGCATCTGCAACAAAATGAGGCGTCCAAACATCTCAAACTGTTATCCCCTGAGAGAAAGGACCAGTGGGTAATGGAGGAGTAAGGAATATAACATGGTCAGGGACGGTCCATAGGTCGGACACTTCGAGCCGCAGCCGTCTCTAGAGAGTCTAGATCTGGTGACTAGATAAGTAGAGATACCGTGTGTCACATACACAGTACTACGTGAGGCATAGTCATACTCACCCCAGCTCTAACTCTGTACTGAAGTGTCAGTGAGAGAGAGGAGTGAGCGAGAACCGGAGCTACACTAGCTCAGACCTTCTGCTTAGATCCTCTTTCTTCTTACTTTAATCAAATACAGTTATCTTCCTATATTGTGCAACTGAGGCCCTTTCTGAATCTGAATCATCTAATCAGACATCTCTGTATGAGCCCAGGAAACAATATATCTTTAATTAAACGCTATGTACAGTTTTCTGCGGTAGTATCTTCCTGTTATATGTACACACCGCAGATAATTGGACTACTATAACACCCAACACGATCTGAAGTTTTAATTAATGTACTTTAACACAAGACAACAAGATCCAGAGATCAATTACCTGTTTCATTCGGCAAGACATCACGAAAATAATTGTTACAAACGAGAGAGTGATTAATGGGAAAAACTATAATATCCTAATAGGAATTTTAGGGATGGTTTTCTAGGAGCTAGAGCTCATAAACCTATTTCCATCTCCTTGGAACAAGAGACTCCCGTCAAGATACATACATCCCACCCTGGTAGTTGTACAAGACTAAACTCAAAGTACTACGGATTAGAAAGTACTCAAAGCTGTTTGACCAGCAAGTTACTAGTATGTCACAAACTAGACAATTTCTCCAACACCTTGATCAAGAGCCTCCCCGGCCAGCGACCCCATTATGTTACAAAAAACGCGATTCTAAAAGCTATAGAGCGATCCCAGTGAATACTAGAAAGGACTGCCCTTCTAAGCGCATCCTTGCCTGTTCAATGGTTTTCGTAACAATAAGATCACTATCCTTGTCACAAGTTATTCCCCATTCAGGAATTCATTAATGATTCAAATAGTGCATTTCGATTACACTGGTACGCTACTAACTAGAGAAATTAAAACATTTATAATAATTATTATTTTTCAAATATTATATTTAAAAAGCATAACAAACAAAGGTGAAATTATATTAAAAGGTACCACAAAATGTGTATCTAAAACACAAATCTCCCATTCAACCTTAACAAAAACTGATTACAACAGACAAAAGTGTTCTGACACCCTAATACCCACACAACACATATACAACCCAGTTACTACCAGAGCTTTTATATACCTGTGACACCCCTAATACCTTGGAACACACCAAATACAACCCAGTTATACCCAGTAGTATATACCTGGGAAGAGCCACAAACTTGTCCACACATTTCATTCACCCCCCCCCTCCCCGCCAAATATAACCAACACCAACCTGATTGCATCTTAACTTAAACATTAAAGGATACCTAGGAATTACACTATATCATGAGACTGATGGTCATAGCATCTTAGACAACAAAAATATTAATAACCATTAAATGGGATTACATGTCATTATTTAACACAATGACACCTCAACCTGGTGTAAAAGGAACCCCAAAAGTTATAATTTGTCTAAGAAGGTTGTAACAATGAATGCGTCAACTCTCAAAGGCAACTTATTGCATTTAATCTTCTTAGCATGTAAACCCTATTCATGCAACAAAGTATAATACAATAAAACTATTATATTATGAAAAACCTCAGAGAGAAAACCAAGGTAATAACAGCAAAAACATGACCAGCCCACTGAAAAAGCGGCCTACACGCAATAAAATCCACAAGTACATTTCCCTAACACAGCATAAAACACAAAACAAATTTTTTGTGAAACAACTGCACCTACACCACTAACTAACATTTATATGACTTAAGACTGAGCTATGTACATAGATAACAACATATCATAACTAAAGACTGCTATGTACATAGATAACACTAATAATAAAGACTCTTAAACAATGCTATGTACAATAGATACAACATAATAATAAGACTTAAGGACGCTATGGACAAAAGATAACATCATAAATAATATGACTTAAAGACAGCTATGTACATAGATAGACAACATATAATATGATTAAGACTGCTATGTTAACATACAGATAACATAATAATTTGCAACTTATAGACTGCTATGTACATAGATAAACAACATAATCATATGACTTAAGACTGCTATGTACATAGATAACAACATAATAATATGACATTAAGACTTGCATGGTTAAATAGATAACAACATAAAAAAATCAAGAACTTAAGCCTGCTATGAACTAAGATAACACCATAATACATGACTAGACTGCTATGTACATAGATAACAACAAAGTAAACAGACTATAAAGTACTGCTATGTACATAAATAACAACATAATAATATGACATAAGACTGCTATGTACATAGATAACAACATATAATAAACTTAAACTGCTATGTACATAGATAAACAGAAATAAAAAGACTTTAAAGACTGTTATGTACATAGCGATAACAACATAACAAGAAGGACTTAAGACTGCTTATGTACATAGCTAACATAATAATATGACTTAAGACTGCTGTGTAACATAGATAACAAATAATAATAATGAGACTTAAGACTGCGCCTATGTACATAGATAACATAATAATATGACTTAGTTAAGACTGCTATATACAAAGATAACACCATAATAACTGACTTAAGACTGGCTATGTATAAACATAGAAACAACATAATAATATGACTAAAAGAACTTGCTATGTACATAGATAAACAAAAATAAGATGACTTAAGACTGCTATATACATAATAACAAACATAATAATATGACTTAAAACTGCTATGTAACAGACGATACCATATAAATATGAACTTAAACTGCAATGAACATAGATAACAAATCTATCTGACTTAAGACAGCAATGGTAACAATAGATCACATAATAATATGACTTAGAGACGCTATGGTACACAGATAACATAACATAAGACTTAAGACTGCTATGTCACAGATAACATGAATAATATGCGACTTAAGACTGCTAATGTACATAGATAACAAATAATATGAACTTAAGACTGCTACTGTACATAATAACAACATAATAATAAAGAACTTAAGACTGCTATGTAAATAGATCAACAACAAAATAATATGACTTAAGACTGCTATGTACATAGTTAACATAAAAATATGACTTTAAGCACCATGCTATGCACAAGATAAGATAATACTATGAACATTATGACTGCTATGTAACATATATAAACACCATAATTCAATAAAAGTCTAACTTAGAATGATCACAGTTGATCCAATCAGCCTTCCACATATCGGCGTTAGAGAAGAAATTTCTATAAGTAAACAATATCCAACTTGGCATGTAGTCCTATCTCCTACATTCACAATAAATAAGGTGAGTATCTACACATAAATGCTAACAACAACAGACAAGCCAACTGTCCAACACTTCCAAATCAAAAATACTCCAGCCCTACCTCGGCTCTGCACAGTGATGAAGCTAACAACACCACCCCCCTTGCAAATACCTTATCCATCAACACTACAAACCTGAAGGAACATGAATAGTTGTATATTCCATGACAAACAAAACCTGAGGCCCAGCTCCACAGAGCTAAGCACCCGTGGTCCACATATTATTCACTCATGCATCACTCATCCAACCACTCACACAAACATATTCTGTTGCGTCATCCATTACCAGGGAGGCGACCAACTGTTTATTGCACCCATGACTTCCCTACCCCACCCACACTTTCCAACTCCGTACCTCTCCCCTTCCTTCGAATATTAACACGTCTAATAAAACACTACACCAAAGTAGCCTCACACCCTCCCCGCCCCCACCCACAACACCCCTCCACCCCTAAAATACATCCTAATAACAACAATCCCGAAAACAAGAACTGATACCGCTCCCACCAACACCACAACCGCCTCCGAAACCAAGATTACACCCCCGACACTACCCCCACAAAAAAGACAAACCACTACCATAATGTAACCCAACAGCTCTAGAACACCACTTTCCTCCCCACCCCACACGACGACTACACAACTGCTCTCAAATCCATGAAAATCCTTGCCACCCTATCCATATTCTCACCCAATTACACCCCCCTTGACACTCTTACAGATCCATCACAAAAAAAATATCTACCTAACAAGTCCTGAACACCTCTCCTCCCCACCAACACATATCCCACACATAGAACCACCCCCTACTGAAAAATGCAGTGCAGAAAACGATGCATACATCCCGAACACGAGGTTGCAGCCTCATCCTACTCACAACCTATTCCATATATACTTCCCATCATACAATGGGGAAAATTCCCACTAACAGGTGCTACAGAACCCTCCAGCTAACAATCTACACAACCCTACCTAATTTTAAGACCTTTAGCCGGATCTTCAGATCCACACGCCAAGCCCTCAAAACAGTTTTCACAACACTCATGCAAACACAACTCCTGAAAACATCCGTGTGCAATCTTGTATGGATCCTGGCCAAATACCCCCCCTCCACTGACCACACTTTCCCTTATCACCTCCCTTTTTAATGAAAGACAAATTTGACTCCTCCCTTTATAGTCCAGCAATCTCAACCCCCCCATTGACTTACATAAACTTTATCCACATCCCTTTTAAATCCAGAACACAGCTCGAACCACCAAAAAGAATTTACAAAACCTTCCTAAGAACTCGTTCTTTAATTGCATGGCCCAATTAATGGAACATGGCATGCCATGTGCCATATCTTTGCTATACAGTAAGATATGAGTAACAATGGGCACGCTGCACAAGAGTCAAATTGAATAAGGTCGGCATGCAACCCAAGCGTACCCTGAATTACTTCTACCATCTAACGCGAGTTTTCCATACGTGCCACAGTTAGGTCGTCTCATAAATAACCCCAAATTTTTAGCGAAAATCACGCTGCCCTCTCACAACAGCCACTACCCCAATCAACCCGTGACCCGCCCAAGCTCTAAACCACCATGACCAAGGGATTTCTACTTCTGAATTTGCCCTCATACCAGTTGCCCCTGCGAACATATTGAAACAAAACCAGCCGTCTAATGAGTCATTGACATCCCCCCTCCTGAAACAGAAACAGTTGTATCATCTACATATCCGCAATTAAACTGCCAACCCTCGCAACCACACACCCAAACTTCCCTCTGATGTGACACATACACGCTACCACACCAATCTAAAAAAGGGGTCCTGAATGCACGCAAACAAAAATGTGACATAGGACACCCCGCCTAAGATACCCCTACCCATGTACAATCTTCCAACCCAAATCGACATTAATCTGTACCCTCGCCATGTGCACCTCATACAACGCACGCCTCAACCCAACCCACTATTCTTCCCTTCCCCAAAAAAAAACCCCTGACTACCCATGAGATGGCATTCAATTGCTTTCCGACCACGCTATCGTATTCCCATGTCCAATCCGCGCCACCAAACTCCCATCTCACCCCCCCATTTTGCCTCCACGAAATTTCTAAGTAACCTCAAGCCGCCCCGTCACGACATAGAACCACCCTGCAATCCCCAACTGAGAGTATTTGAAACTACCCTCAAACCCACTGACCCGCCCCACCACACACTTGACCCGCTTTCCTATATTCCCAAAATCATTCGCAAACAATTTATAATCTTCGCAATAACAAACGAGATCGCCCGGTAATACCCGAAGCATATGCTGGCAGCCCCTTACCCTTCGGTACCAATACAACACAGCCGTTGCCTGCTTCTCACCACAGCTCACCTCCTCTCCTTCCTAGAGCAATTTATTACCCTAACCAAAGAAAATGCCTCATTAATTCCCAATGCTGCTGAGAAAACTCTGCCGGGAGTCACCATCAATTCTCGGTGTTTTAGCCCTTTTCATTCCACTTAAAGCCCTCCATATTTCCCCCTCATTATTTCCCCCCAAGAGTATCCCTATCACTGTTAACACAACTGACATACCACACACCCACATCACCTGTTCTTAAAACTCCCATCCATCTACCGCCTTCTCGTTGCCAGTACTTCTCATACCACTACACATCAGCCAAAACGCCACCCCCATTTCCTTCCGAGCTTTGTATGACCTGCCCTCCCTGTACCACTCCCTAATTGACTCATGAACCCATCCACCATGGAACAGTCCATTGCCTGCTGTCTTTGTTATCTGCCTACAGCAATACGACACGAAGAAGGTCTATCGCCCTATAACACCTACATTCCACCCCCGTCCTGTACCCCGCACCACTTGGAACACTCTCATCCTTGTACCTCACTGCAGCCTCCCTTTAATTGCCTATAATATCCTCCATTGGATAAGTGCCCCGCCAACCGCCCCCTCTCGCATAAACTACCCTGAAATGTATCCTCCAAATAGTTGGCACAAGCCCATATTTTTAAACGAAATTGATATAGTTTTCCCTTCCTTTACGTAATATTCTTAATCCGTATCTTAGACTCACCATCGCCACCGACATCACTACATTCCTCCTCCCATACCCCCACAATTAATCTCTGCACGTAACCCCTCCCACACACACTTTTATTTAACTTCCAATAACCCCTAGCGAATACCTGCTAGTGAAATCCCACGCCACCTCGCTACTAACCAGCTCGATGATCCGAACAATCTACTTCTATTGGTACGGAAAAATGGCAACCCAACCCCTTGAGGTTATATACAGCCTAATACAACCTAGCAGCGTAGCCCCCGTCTTAACAAAAGTGTGCTCTTACCTCCCACACATCGCATCCTCCAACGGCATCCCCCAACTGAATATCCCTCACAAATAAAGATCTCGCAAGGCCGCCGAACACGTTGCCCCGCCCCTTTTGGTTCCACGTCATGCAGCCCACGGCTAATAACGCAGTTCCAGTCCATCACCAACGATGGACACTGCAGGAAAACCACATAGAAGAAAACTAGTTCTTCATATACAAAATCCCTTATTAAACCCTCACATCATTTTCTGCTGGTTCATACACACTTACAAAAGATACCCTCTGTCCCCATCCACCACCTCATCCACGTGGCAATACTCTTTCTTCTCCCCGCCCCCCCCATCACTTCTTAGCTACACAAACGGCTCGCCTCCCTATCAATATACCCCACACCACCCTTTCAGACATTGCAGAAGTGCAGAGTCATAGACCTGAACCCCTCCACCTCGAGCAACTCTTTTTCCCTCCTAAATTGTGTTCTGTTGAAGGAACACAACATCCACCCTATATTTATACAGAAACAATTCGAAACCATTCCCTCTTCACAACTATTACACGAGTCCCATTATACGTTCACAGTCATACACCAAAAAAAGGCCCTCTTTATAGCTTCCCCAACCCCTTTCCTCCTCTCTTCATTCATCCCAGGGCCTCCTGCCCCCAGAGCCAGCAACAAGGCTTCACACGCCATCAACCTCCCCCCCCCCCCGCATTTTTTTGCGATGCCCTCTTACCGCGAACTACTTCGACAGTGCTTTCCTTTTCCGTCCCAGACCTCTGCGCCGGCGTCAGGACATCATCTGAGTCTGAGCCGCCGCTTCCTCTCCTCGTGATGCCCTCTACAACCATTTTATCTTCTGAGGTTC
Organism: Cherax quadricarinatus; assembly: GCF_026875155.1. NCBI lineage: Eukaryota > Metazoa > Arthropoda > Malacostraca > Decapoda > Parastacidae > Cherax > Cherax quadricarinatus. Next base: position 11,808 of record NW_026465946.1, read on the forward strand.
CCTCACGATGTACCTCAACCTCCACCACGCTCGTTCCACAGCACACGGCGAAAAACTCACTCTTACTAGTTGGCCCGTCAACCCTGCTAGGGGTTTTTATCATTACATTCCTCTACAGGCAACGCCGTGGCCTCTCACCAGCTCAGGAACAACATCCTCTGCAGGCGGTTTGTCAATGTCCTTAACACTTCCTGAAGCTCTTCCACTAGAGCCTGCACCTCCTCCTGCACTTGAACTTATGTACTTTTCCCTGCCTAGTAACAGATCCTTTTACGTCACAGCTTACCTCGCACATGCCAGTCTCCTCTTTGGAATCCTCCACCTCTTCACCCACAAGCGCCCAAGCCCTTGCTTTCGCGTGGGGCTCTCAACAGCTATCACGCTGGTAACTGGTACTTACCAGTTTGTGCAGGCGCCCTCCTCAGCTTCACACACGCTTGCCGCCATATGGTCGTACGCCCTGCATATTCTGCACGTAGTCTCTGTCCAGCATACGATACCATAACTTGCGTCCTGACATCCTCCAACATGACTTAAGACGGTATGGGATGTCTCAGAGTCATCTTCAGGAAAAGGTTCCCTCCAGACGGCCCATGAAAAGCACCTGCTGTCCACTTGCCCTGTTGTGCCAGATGTACGGTTCCATAACCCTCAAAAACACTCCTGATGTCAGCCCCATCTGCCTCAAAATGGACATTACGAATCTTAATCTACGTAAAGTGGCGAGATACGTCGATCAAACGCACCTTCACAGCTGGAGTAGCGTCAAGACCCAGTCTTGGAATCTCGTCCCCCAAAGACTCGTACACGGACGTAGAATTCAGTTTGACGAAGATTCTATAAGCTCCATTCAGGGGTATATCATACACCTCATCGTCCTGGATTCCATAGATCTCCCCGATTGTTGGAGTAATAACCTGTGCTGAAGAGGGTGAAATCGCCCCATTTAGCAGCTCAATACCCAAAGGTATTTACGCGCCTCCTCAACACTTCAGCACCATGTTGATGAACAAGGTAGCTCGCCTGAAAACAGCAGAGGGTGCAGAGCACAACCGCACTCTACCATGGTCAGGGAGTGAATGACTTTTTATTAGGTATGGTCTTTGACTCTAGAGGTATATCATATTAAATTATATTAATCAATTCAAACAAATTAATAATAATCACTTATTTCGGGATACAATAGTATTGTGCAGAAAGCACATATCAGATTTATAATTCTTAAGTACCGTCCGGTACATTAACATTTAATAAGATATTACAAATATGTACAAGCAAGTTTGTGTATATGTGTGTAAGTGCTCAAAGTAGTTCACTATGTCTCACGACTCGAATAGACTTGAACAAGTGACTGACAAAGTCCTCAAGTAAACTAACTTCTTGACCAACTGGCCGTCAGAACAGTCTGCTTGAACAATAAAAAGAATGCTAAGCCCAATAGCAATATAACAAGCAACACCTACACAGAATCATGAACAAGGAGACAATATAACGACAGCTAGTAGGGACCATCAGCAGATCCTCCACAAAAGTCACAAAACTCCCATAATACTGAATCTAAGTTCAGCATAAGAAAATCCCCTACTGTGATAATACACAGATACCAGTACAAGTTAGGTCAGAAGCTACAGCTCAGGACCTGAGTTGTGTAGAGTGTCTATGCGACACACAACCTCAGTACAACGTCGAAAATCACTAAGTCTATACAATGTTCTGTGAACTGAGTTCTACAGAACTAAAAAGAATAATGAGACGGACAATCTGTCTAACCACCAAGAGAGTCTAGACCAGATTGAAAAATTCAGGAGAGGTGATGACACCGCCCCCCCCCCCCCCCAATTACGTGATAGCTCTGTAGATCGTTGCCCAGCAAGAAGCCGGCAGTGAAACGAGCAAAGAGCGATAATTACAGTAGTTAGACAATCAAGACTTGAACTGAGCACATAATATGTTACATCCTACCTAACCAAAGGAAGCTAAGTCAAATAACAATATAAAGCAATACATTTACTATTTAGCTATTATAGCAATTACAAGCAATATAAAATTATATGAAAAGGATAATAATATTATAATATTTTATAATATATATATATATATATATATATATATATATATATATATATATACATACATATTAATCATTGCAACCCATTCAGGGGTTGCAACAAGCAACCACTACAATACAAGCAGTGGGAACAAGCAAGCAACCACTACAATACAAGCAGTGGGAACAAACAAGCAACCACTAAAATACAAGCAGTGTGAACAAGCAAGCAACCACTACAATACAAACAGTGAGGACAATTCAAGCAACCACTACAATACAAGCAGAGTGAAGAAGCAATCAACCACTACAATACAAGCAGTGGGAACAAGAAAGCAACCACTTTAATACAAGCAGTGGGAACAAGCAAGCAACAAATACATACAAGCAGGGGAACAGCATTTAACACCCCCACC
>NW_026465947.1:0-12732 GCF_026875155.1 Cherax quadricarinatus
GGGGACTAAACCACAAATGATGACACAGCATAGTTGCAATACGGATAAGTGCTGTAAGGATGGCATATAATTTCAGCAGTAAAAATACTAGCCGAAGATAGTAAATGCCCTTGTACGACGCTGTCCGGAAACACTGCTGCGAATCCTACGCCGTCAGAAGACTTAGAGCCATCTGTGTACACAGCAAATGGCTGAGAATGAGAGTGAAAGTGGTCAAAAAAAAGAGAGGGGGAAGCGACCGTAGACAGTTGGGTTTTTCGAGAAAGGGAGGGAGAAGAACAGACTCGACAGCTGGAACTTCCCAGGGGGGGGGGGAAAAGTGAGATGCTACATGTACATAGAAAGGTGGTAGTTAAAGGGGAGAAGACAAGAGCGAATGAAGGTGAGAGAGGAAGGGACGGAGTAAACAGGGGCGGCGAAACAAATAAAGAATGTCTACTAATATCAGTGACCATTCTATAAATGAAAGGATTGCGGAGATCATGAGAGCGTACATAGTAGCGCAGGCAATGGGCACACGGCGTTTGGTAAGGATGGAACGTTCGCTTCTGAAATAGAGGCTCTCGACAGGGGAAGGTGAAAAGCACCAAGGCATAAACGTAATCCTTGGTGATGAATGGGGTTAAGGCTAGAGAGAGTAGCAGGAGATGCCGTGAATAGATTGGTCACCATAATCAAGTTTCGTTTAAAATAAGGGTGGAATGTAGGCGAAGGAGGGTTCGACGATCAGCCCCCCACGAAAGATGAGCAAGGGTTTTAAGAAGGTTCAGCCGGCTGTGAAAAGTTCCCTTCAGAGAGGTAATGTGAGGTTTCGAGGATAACCTACGATCAAAGAGGAGGCCCAGAAACTTGACTGTATCACGTTCAGGGATACGGGGACCCCATAGAGGTACAAAGGATAAATCGGAGATGACAGAGCTTTCTAGTGAAATTTGATTTGGTGGGTTTTAGTGCTGGAAATTTTAAAACCCCCGTGTGGTGGCCCAATTGGAAACACGGTCGACTGATGTTGGAAGAAGAAAACTGTAAGGAGGTGACAGTCAGCGCCTGCACAGGCAATAGCAAAGTCATCAACATAGAGTGATGACCAAATATTTGATGGAAGACTAGAGGCCAAATCATTAATAGCAAGGAGAAAAAGTGTTGTGCTCAGAAAAACTTTCCCAGGGGGGACACCTTCAGCTTGGATAAAGGCCGGGGGAGCACATTATTAACCCGAACACGGAAATGCCTGTCAGTTAAAAAGTTCTTAAGGAAGGATGGTAGATTCCCTCGAAGGCCTAAGGAGGGGGGCTTGGGCTAAATATTATACCTCCAAGTTGTGTCATATGCCTTCTCAAGGTCAAAAAAGATGGCAATAACTGAGTGGTTATTCACAAAGGGCATTACGAGCATAGTATCCAAGCATAGTAAGGGGTCTATGGTAGAACGTCCCTTACGAAAGCCATATTGACGAGTGGAGAGACTGTTGGTGTCTCTAAATACCACACTAAACGTCTATTTATAGGCGTTCCCATTACTTTGCAAACTGCACTGGTAAGAGCAATGGGACGATAGTGGGAGGTTTCATGTCCCGTAGTGCCTGGTTTGCGGAAAGGGGAGAACAATGGCAGATTTCCACAGCTGTGGAAAGAACTCCCTTGTGACCAAATAAGATTGTAAAGGCGTAATAGGACTGCAAGGGCTGACTGAGTAAATGTTGTAGCATACGAATATGAATGTCGTCGGGCCCAGCTGCCGATGATCGACAAGCTGGAGTGTTCCCTCCAGTTCTTGAAGTTGTAAAAAGGCACATTATACTGTTTTCTCTGAGAGAAGAAAAGTCCAAGGGTGCTAACTCTCTGGCAGACTTTGAGGAAAGAAATGAGGGGCATAGATGGAGTCCCTGAGAAATACGGCCCAGATGATTCCCCAATTTCATTGGCAACATCTAGTGGGTTTGCTATATCAACACGGCAACCCGCCAGAACAGGAGCCGGGTCAGGAGATATTTACCACTCGTTTTCGTACTTTTTTCAGACTGCACTCATAGAGGAAGCAGAGGTGATGGTGGAGACATAATCTCGCCAGAAAAGTGCGTTTAGCATACGGATGACACGGCGAGTATCGCACGTTCTGTTTAAAATCAAGGAGTCGCTCTGTGGTTCTATTGTACCGGTACCTGCCCCATGCAGCGCGTTTCAAACGTACTGCACAAGCAAAGCAGGAGACCCCCAAGGCACGCATTTCGGGAAAATGCCTGCCCGAAGTTTAGGGTATAGAATGAGAAGCTGCGGTGGAAAACGGGAGGATGAGAAGAGGTGGTAAAGGCTCATCGATGGAGGACGAAGAAGGAACCTCTTTAAAAACAGTTTAGGTGTGAGTAAAGGTTTCCCAATTTGCCCGATTAAATTGCCAGCGGGGGGTGCGAAGAGGTGGCGAATATGAAGGGGAAGTAAGAATGATTGGGAAATGATCACTGTCATGTAAGTCCGGGAGAACAGGGCCAAGTGAAAATCTAATGCGGCGGAGGAAGAGCAGATTGAGAGATCGATGCAAGAGAGGTAGTATGTCCGAGGATCAAAATGGGTGTGAGTACCTGTATTTAAAACATGGAGGGGGTGGGTGGCAAGAAAAAACCTCTAACTGAATTTCCACGGGAATCACAGTGAGACCCCCCCCAGAGGAAAAAGGTGGGCATTAAATCACCAAGTAACAGAATCGGTGGCGGGTAATGACGAAACAAGGAAGGCAAAATCTGGAATAGATAATGCCCGGGGAAGGAGAGAGATATAAAGAAACAGAGCGTTACCACCTATGTAAGTGGATACGGGCTGCTGTGTAATGCTGCGAAGTATGAACAAATAGCTGATGGTACGGAATATTCAGTGCGGAGAAGAAGGGCACTTTCATTAAAGGTCCCATCAGGAAAAGGATCTGAAGAATACAATAAATTTAGCCTGAGATGTGAGAAAAAAACAGCAGAGGTAATTTTGGTTCCTGTAAGCAAACACCAACAGGGGCAAAACGGGGAGAGTAACATCTGAAGCTCACCCGATTAACCCCTGAGGCCGCGTATATTTCCACTGTAAATAGGCCATGATTGGCAATGATAAAGATACTTGAAAAACCGCAGGTAAGGGTCCTACGGACTAGAAGGGTTAGAAAAGTCCACATGCGGAGGCAGTGGAAAATGTTCAAGCAGCGAAGGAACGGTGCGCTGTGAAGAAAGGAGTTGCGCAGATGGAGCAGAGGAGAGAGAAAGAGCGGAAGGTGGATCAGTGTCCATTTATGGGTTTGTTTTCTGCAATATATTCAGAAGATTGCTTCAAGTGTTTCAGAATTCAGAGATGTGTATGGGAGACAATATTGGGAATGGTAGGGGGGGAGATGAGTAAAGATTGGAACTGTATTGGACTGTACCAAGGTAGGGGGGGGCGAAAGGGGTGGAGGGAACTGGAGAAGCGTGGCAGGGGACGAAGTGGCAGGAACCTGGGAGGTGGCAGAAGAGGAAAAAACTTGGGAGGGAACAGGGGAGGAAGGTACATTACGAGGAGGAGGGTGAACCTCTGCACTTGTAACTGAGCCAGTGAGAGGGGAAGAATAGGGACAGAGACAGGGAGGGTTAAATGAGGAGGTGGAAGATGGGTAGGTGGGTTTCCGGACCTTTTTTTGATTTTGAGAAGTAGAGGGACGATTGGAGGAGTGTGTACGAGGTCTCGTCGATACTGAGGCTTGTGAGAGAGAAACTCGAAGAAGCGAGATTAGACTGAGGCGTTGAAGTATGGACGTCTGAGCCGAGGACAGCAAAAGGATTAGATACAGGAGTGATTATGGGAGAGGTAACCACAGAGGTGGGTGAAGATGGGATACCAGAAGTGGGGGGACGTTTTGAAACACGGGGAATAAAAAAACACGTGGGAGTCTCCCTTGGAGGCGGAGATGAGAAACTGCCATGGCATAAGGGAGACCTTCTGTCTCTTTGAAGTAACGGATTTCCCGCTTGTTTAAATAGACCTGACAACGGCGAGAGTACGAAGGGTGAGCCTCATGACAGTTAAGGCAAGAGGGAGATTGATTGCAAGACGTATTAGAATGGTCATCAGCACCACAGACTGGGCATTCGGCGATAGATCTGCAGTATTTCGCTGGATGGCCAAATCGCCAGCAATTTCTACACTGTTGTGGTGTAGGGATCACCTTTCGAACTTGTAACCGATGTCCTGCTATATAAACTGAGGATGGGAGTTCTCGGCTGTTCAAAAGTTAAACGAGCCACATTGCTAGGGTATCGTCTCCGCCCACGGGCAGGAAGAACGTAAGTGTCTACCTTGAGGATTGGGAGATCTTGGAGTTCCAGCTGTTCTAGAATGTCAGTGCCACATGTCTGGAAATTTTGTTGAACTATGGTATGTGGTAGAATGACGGTACCACTACAAGAATTGAGGGAATGATGTTTTTCAAGAATGACAGGAACAGTATCGATATGGGAAAGACAAGAGAGCTCATGAGCCTGGGTAGCATTCTGTACGGTAATGATGCGCGTACCGCTCTTAAGAGCATGAAAAGAAATATCTTTACCAACATGGCGTAGGAGTGCCTTGCCAATACTATGGTCAGAAAGATAGGCAGTAGAGGAAGTTGGTCGTAAAGTGAAGAATTTAGTCCACTGTTCAGTCTGAAACTGAGCGTGGAAAGGTAGTGAAGGACGTGTCGATCGTTTCTGAGAAGAACGAGAAGGTGGAGAAGTATCATCAGCAGGTAATTGTCGTTGGCATTTAGGCATGGGACCAGAGTTGGTCCGACGTGGAACGGGTCGGCGATTTGAAAATTGCCGCACCGTAGAGGGAGAGGCCGGAGCATAGTCAGAGGAGAGCGAAGGTCCGATAAATCGAAGGAGTCAGTCGAGGCCTCAGTACCTGAGTGGGTGAGGAAACAGCACCGGGCAATAGGTACAGAGCATGAGGAATGTCTGAAGAGTGGTCCAAAGACGAGGCGGGGTCAGAACGGGGTGCGGTATCAAGAAGGGGCCCGGGGGTACCAGGTTCATGGACTAGGGCTGCCATGGTTAGGTTACTTCTTTCTTTTTGTTTTTAAGAAAAAAAAAAGAAAGAAGAAAAGAAAATAAAAATAAAAAAAAGAAAAAAAACGGGGGGACCGGGGAAGGATAGGTCCTAGGAGGAATGAAAGGGCCAGAAATCTCCCTCCATGCCCAAGAGGACCTCAGCACCGCAAGTAGCGCAGATGCAGCATGGAACCCGTGCCATACCCTACCCATCATGCTAGTAAACTAACAATCCGGGATAGCAACCTCACATCTGCCGAGCTACCTCGGTGGACAAAAGAGAGGGCGGCTGGATATCCACCACAAAGCATACCTCCTTCGGCCACCACCCCCGGAATCCGAAAGGTGGCTTCCAGAGATACACTCGTCGCCCGAAAGACACCCAAAGCTACTCCGGGATACCGGAGAGGGATCGGGACATCCCCAGGCGATCCAGATTCCATGGCAAACAACGCCACCGCTAAGAACCTCAACGGAATGGGATGGACCCCGGTATCCTTTCCCCTACCTAGGAACTAGCGTGCCTGTGGGAGAAATCCCAAAGGACAAAAAGAGGAAGGGCAAAAGGGAGTGGTGGGGAGGGGGAGGAGGAAAGGAAAAAGGGAAGGATGGGGAGGATGGGATAGGGGAGGGGAGGTTGGGGGGTAATTAGGTTCGGTCTGAGGAAGAAGACCGATAGGTCTAATTCCTCAGACCAAGAGCCTCTTCACCACGCCAAGGAGCTCCCCTTGAAGAGGTGTGTGGGTAGAAACATTGGGCGTGTTTCTTTACACTGGTTGTCTATGTTCACCCATCAGTAAGATGGGTACCTAGAAGTTAGTGGACTGGTGTGGGTTGCATCCTGGGCCAAGGCCCTAATTTGTGGGAAATGCTCAGCGTAACAAGAGGCTTTCTATATAGTAGAATGTCACTGATGCCAGCTAGGCCTGTATACCTTGTACATGTACTTGTAGTAAGCAAATATATTATTATTATTATTATTATTATTATTATTATTATTATTAGTAACATATTTCACTCTCAACACTGTTATGGTAAATTCATTTTATATATTCTGATGAGTTTATAACTAAAATATTACTTTAACATTCAACACTAACATATTTTATCTCCTGCATGTACTTTCATATGTGTCACAAGATTGCCTTTTTGACTAAAACATTTCAAACACTGTGAACATTGATATGGTTTATCTCCTGCATGTACTTTCATATGTGTCACAAGATTGCTTTTTTGACTAAAACATTTCAAACACTCTGAACATTGATATGGTTTATCTCCTGAATGCACTTTCATATGTGTCACAAGACTGTGTTTCACACTAAAAGATTTCAAACACTCCGAACATTGATATGGCTTATCTCCTGTATGTACTTTCATATGTGTCACAAGATTGCTTTTTTGACTAAAACATTTCAAACACTCTGAACATTGATATGGTTTATCTCCTGAATGCACTTTCATATGTGTCACAAGACTGTGTTTCACACTAAAAGATTTCAGACACTCTGAACATTGATATGGTTTGTCTCCTGTATGTATTTTCACATGTGTCACAAGACTGCGTTTCACACTAAAACATTTCAGACACTCTGAACATTGATATGGTTTATCTCCTGCATGTACTTTCATATGTGTCACAAGATTGCTTTTTTGACTAAAACATTTCAAACACTCTGAACATTGATATGGTTTATCTCCTGTATGTACTCTCATATGTGTAACAAAATTGCTTTTATCAGTAAAATATTTCAGACACTCTGAACATTGATATGGCTTATCTCCTGTATGTACTCTCATATGTGTCACAAGATTGCCTTTTTGACTAAAACATTTCAAACACTCTGAACATTGATATGGTTTATCTCCTGTATGTACTTTCATATGTATCACAAGATTGCCTTTTAGACTAAAACATTTCAGACACTCTGAACATTGATATGGTGTACGTTCTTTATGTTTTTCCATATTTTTTAAACAATGGTATTTCATTTAAAATATTTTAGTCATTCAACATTGGTATAGTTAATCTTCCTTATGTACTCACATGTCTATTTCAAGATAGTTTTTTCAACTATTTTGGAAACTGAAAACACAGTTTTCCTTATGAACATATTCCCATGTTAAGATTTATTTAAGCAAAACTTTCCCTACTTATAAGCACTAATAAAGTTTATATTGTGCATTAAAACACTATCATAATTTTTGTTTTGTGTGTTAAAAGAGTAATATATGTAGTGGAACACTGCAGATACACTCAACATCACTTTTATTATTATATTATCTTGTTTTTATACAGATTTTTCTGAAAATTATTAATTACAGTATTACTAGCATGTATTTTTCTATTAACTACCATGCATATTTAGATAGAATTGCCAATATCAAAAGTAAAATTGTTTAATTAGGAATACTTAGGTAGTTAAAAATTCACAAGGATAACAGATGTTGCCTTTCTTGTAGTACTGAAGATATAATGTCTGGCAAGACAGAACTTGGTAATCTTCCACAAAATATTTCTGCAATAGAAACATGAGTCAGTATAGTACAATATTCCACAATTAACAACAACACATACTCAACAAGAAAAGATCTTTTCCCAATTATCATGTTTCACTAAATAAAATTGTCACTTTTAACCCATTCACTGTCAGTCCCATATTATTATGGCTTAGAAGCCAGTGTCAATCCAATAGTACTCTGCCAAAATTCTAGTAGCTTTCAATCTTGCAGGAGATAGCTGGTAGCCTACATATGAGAGAATGGGTCTGAGTGGTCAGTATACATAGCATAAAAAAAAATCCTGCAGCACTCAGTGCATGAGAAAAAACTGGGACTGTGTTTTTGTTTAAAACAGCATATTTGTTTTGTATGGTATTTATGGTTGTATTCTCGTTTTCTTGGTGTCATTTGGCAGAATGGAAGACATATTACAGAAATAGATTATTATTATAATCAAAAAGAAGCGCTAAGCCACAAGGGCTATACAGTGCTGCAGGGCAGGAAGGAAGTGAGAGTATCAGGTGGCAAAAGGGAGATGGATGAGTAATAGGTTACGGATAACAGCGGGGCAGTGGATGGTGAAAGGGTAAAGGGCAGCAAGAGACTGAGCTAGAAAGGGCCGAGGGGAGTGTGAAAGGTATCATCATCAGAGTTTGTGGAGTAAATCAGTCGTTAAGAAGTCAATGAGAGAGTCAGGATTAAAGGAAGGTCCATCAGCAAGAAGGGAAGGTAAAGAAAGTAGTAGAACGAAGATGACGTTAGAGGTAAATTCTGCGTGCTCGTTGATAGAGACGGCAGTCTAACAGAATGTGGCTAATCGATACTGGAACTTGACACTGCTCACAGAGAGGAACAGGGTGTCTCTCCATGAGATACCTATGAGTAAGACGAGTGTGGCCAATGCGAAGGCGGGAGAGAGTGGTCTCCGAACCTTGGCACTGATGACAAGAAGACGGCCAGTAACCTATGCCCGGTTTAACCCTTTCAGGGTCCAAGCCCAAAATCTGAAGTCACGCACCAGTCTCCAAGAAATTTTGAAAAAAAAAAAAAAAATTTCTTACAGAATTAAAGAGCATATTTTTGTGAAGGTAATAAAACAAAAAAAATAGAATCTGATCATTACTTACCGAGATACTGTGCCAAGAAGTTTATAGAAAATGATGTGGTGGCGGCAACATCGACGAATTCCACATACGCGTATTATATTATTTTGTTGTTTTAGTTGTTTTTTCTTTTCTTTTTCCCAAATTTTTTTTTATTCTACTAAAAATTTGGGGGCCCGAGAGACCAATACTGTATATTAATTGATATATATATACTCACTGTATTGAACACAATAACCGCATAAAGTTATTTTCATTTATTTTTTCCCCACTGTTGTTTTTTACAAAAAAACAGACAAATATTGATAATACAATGTTCTATCAAATTTACATATTTAAAAATCACGGGGACGGTTTAGAATGCGGGCTTTGGGAATCCTTGAAAAAGGCCCAGGGCACAGAGGCACCTTACATTCCTCACACAAAAACCCGGTGTCTTTGGTCTTTGTTGCCGTCGTTTTGTTTGTGCACAGACAATGCATCTTTTCTGACAAATTTCTTTGAGTTAAGAAGCTGTTTTATAAAATGATCACCTTCTCTCCCTAAAACGTTGGGGAAATTTTGATAATTCGAGGACCATGGTATTGCGGGGTTTTGTTACCGGGTACTTCATTATGAGTTGCTGACAACAACAAACAAAATTCCCATACGGGGGTCTGTTTAACCGTTTTTTTTTTTGGGTACATATTAATGCATTCACATTGAAATGTCCATAAATGGAAGAAAAGTTTCATGTCCCTTGTAACTTTACGAAAAAAGTCAACAAAACCAATCTGCATGTCACACTTGTAAACCAAGCGCATTTTTGTGATAAAAATCATGCAGGGGTTTTCGAATCTTCATTATCACTCGATCAACTTGCCACGTCTTGCATTTCTTACGGTGAAGGGTGTCAACAATGTGACACCCTTTTTGTCATGCCACCGTAATGCCAGATGTCTTTGGCGAAACCCCTCCCATCCCCACGAAACCGGGTTTTGACCCGGGGATATGTTTCATTAAACCACTGTCCACACACTCTGTCTTGTTCCTCCATGAAATACTGAGAAATGGGCTTGTGTACCAGTTACGGATATAATTATGGCCCTTACCAAGAAAGGTCCCATCATTTTTCCACTCGTCACCTGAATACCCCATAACATTTTGGATTTTTTCAATTTTTTTACTCCCCGGTATACAACAATATCCAACACCGGGCCACGTCACAACACAGATTACAAACAATTTTATACCAAAGGGTTTCCCTCTTGTGGGTATATACTGTTTGAATGACAGTTACCTTTAACAAAATCAAAACCTAAATTACAAATTTTGAAGGTAAAATTTAATCTGAATTTTTGTTTGAGATCATGAAAACTTTTTCTAATCTTGTAAAACCCTGTCACTTCTGTCGGCGGGTTTTGTCAGAAAAGTGCAAAACAAAGAAATAAACCTGTTACTGTTTATTTCACGAAGGGGGGGTCAATTGCGATCGGGTGGACCAGTATGCTTTTATATAGCTTATAAGTGGGGCTAACTTTTATTTTTTCAAAAAGCAAATACTTTTCCAACATCTCTCTTTCCACCTGTTAGTCTTTGACTGGGGTGATAAGATGTTTGCCTTTGGTACTGAAAAAACTTATTATTTTCCCTGAAAAAAAAATTTCCATCAAGGGGCTGGCAAAGAAAAATTTCAAAAAATTTCCCAGTTCATTGGCCGGGTTCCAAGGGACAGGGATAGAATTCCACTTTGGAATCACAAAGGTGAGGGCGGGAAAAAAAATGGGTTTTTTCTGCCAATCCCCCGATCGGTTTGGGGGATACTGGGAAACATAGGCTGGTTGTACGGGGGTTGGGCGGGGTGGTGGGGCGCTCCCTTTGTCCTTGAACTGACCGGGGCAGCAGCGTGGGGCCCCCCGTGGGGGCCCGGGTCCGCATGGCGGTGCCCCTACCCCACCGCCCACTAAAACCCCCACTGATGCTGTGGCCCATCCATGCAAGGTGCCACTCATCCTATATCACTACCTAAAAAAGGGGGTGGGCCCGGGGCCCCGGGTGTACTCCGGGATGTCTCCGGGATTATCCCTCCCCGGCAAGCATAGGGGGACCTACCCGAGCGATGCGGGGGCGAAAAACCGCCTTACTGGTGAAATGTTTCCCCTATCCACCAAGATCTCGAGCGCAATAAAAACAATCCAGTCAAAATCGTCATTTCTGAAATCGAGGGCCCGGCACGGGGAAAAAATTGTTTTCTCTTACGAGGAACAAACCGACCGTGATCAAGATGCCCCCCACCAGAGTAAAAGGTCGAGGGTCGTGGGGTTTTCTGCCTATTATGAATTTTGGTCATATTTTCGGTCATAACTTACAAAAAGTAAATTGTCTTCTTTCCCCTTCCCTCAGTGTCGAACTTCGACAGGGAAAGGAGAGCCCAAATTTTCCGGGGAGTGAAGCTGACTTCCCACGAGGCATGGTTTAACAAGGGGGACGAGCCGGGTTCCCACAAGCTATGCAGGCCCTATTTTTTGTTTTGGCGCACCCCCACGTGCAGACCCCTTCTCTCAAATGTAGCCTATGGCGCTTTCGCCTAATTTTACGGCCTGAATTTTTGGGGTAGATCTACGGTTTGGAAACTCACCGAAAAACCGTAATACGGACGGACCCTGAAAGGTTTTTAAAAATAATGGAGAGAGATTAAAGGTCCAAAGGGGGAAGGGGGGGTAAGAAAAATAGTAAAAGAACCCTTAGGAAAAATTTTTTTTGTCTGTGAAAGCGCAGTTCGTTTTTCATTCCCGTACTACTGACAGCCCAAAAAAAACAATTCTTTTGTTTGGTAGAGATAGGGTAGCCCCCAATTGAACGGAGATAGGGGGGCAGTAAATTTTCGTTTAAAATTGACACTAAGGAGTTGAGACTTTAAAACCCCAAAAATGATGACACAGGTTTAAAGATGCGTACAAAAAGGCTGCAAGAGGCATACCCAAACCCCAAAAAAAGCTTTTGTGAAGAAGGCCAAACCCAGTGTCCGGGAAACCTGGGGGAAGGGGGTTAAAAACTAAGCCTGTGACACAAAGGGGCGGAAAAAGTGGGAAAGTAAAAGGAAAAAAAGGTGGGGCTTTGAGTAAAAAAAGGGAAAAAAAGACCAACAGCTTGGAACTTCCCAGGGGGTAGGGAAAGGAAGCTCAGAAAAAATAAAGGTGAAGAAGGGAAGACCCAAAGCGGAAGAGTGAAAAAAAAAGGGCGGACCAGGGGTGGAAAAAATTAAAATGAAATTGGTGAACAAAAGGAAAAGGATTTGGGAAGGAGAGCAACAAGAGTGAACCTAAATTTTAAATGGAACTTCCTTTGAAGAAGGCTACCCAAAAAGGGAAGAGTGGAAAAACCCCCAAGGTAAACGTAAAACCTTGGTTTTGGATGGGTTAAGGGGTAGAAGAGACAGGAGGTGCTGAATAAATCGGGCACCATAATCATGTTTCGATAAAAGAGGGCTGAGTAGGCGAGCAGATTTTGACGATCAGCTTCCCAGGGGAAAGATGAGCAAGGGTTTTTTAAAAAGTTTAGCTGGCTGTGACAAAATTGCCTTCAAAGAGGTAATGTGAGGTTTCCCGGGGAAAAACCTAAAATCAAAGAAAGGGCCCGAAACCTGACTACAGTTAGGGGAAGGGAGCATAGAATACAAAGGATGAACGGGGGAAGACAGAGCTCATGAAAGAATTTGGTGAGTTTTGGTACTGGAAAATTTAAACCCTGCTGGTGGCACAATGGGGAAAACGGCGACCGCTCCAGGAAACTGCAATGAGACGACATCAGCGCCGGACAAGCAATAGCAAAATCATCAAAATAGAGTGATGACCAAAAATTGGGTGGAAGAACAGAAACCAAAAAATTTATCAAGAAAAAAAGGGTTTTGCCAACACATCCTGAGGAACACCCCACTTGACAAGTCCGGGGGGAAAACACATTATTGACCAACAGGGGGAAATGTCTTTAGTTAAAAGTTCTTTTGGAAGGGTGGTAATTTCCTCGGAGGGCCCAAGGAGGGGTTTGGGCCAAAAAATTATACCTCCAAATTGTGTCTATGCCTCTCAGGGCAAAAAATAGGCA
>NW_026465948.1:0-13634 GCF_026875155.1 Cherax quadricarinatus
TCCTACCCTGGCAGGCACCCCACAAAAAATCTTCAAAACGTCTGGAATACCCATAAACCACCCCACACCACTGTCACCAAATTGTCATTGGGGTTGATAACGTGGTTTGGGGTAATAACACTCACATTGTTTTCAGAATATGCTGAGACAGCAAGGAAAGGGAGTGAGCTACTCAAGTCCCAATATGACTCATTTTTTAGCAAGCCGCTAACCAGACTGAGAGTCGAAGATCAAAATGAATTTTTCATGAGAGAGCCACAAAAGTTGATTAACACAAGCCTATCCGATGTTATCCTGACGCCAAATGACTTCGAACAGGCGATAAATGACATGCCATGCACTCTGCCCCAGGGCCAGACTCATGGAACTCTGTGTTCATCAAGAACTGCAAGAAGCCCCTATCAAGAGCCTTTTCATCCTATGGAGAGGGAGCATGGACACGGGGGTCGTCCCACAGTTACTAAAAACAACAGACATAGCCCCACTCCACAAAGGGGGCAGTAAAGCAACAGCAAAGAACTACAGACCAATAGCATTAACATCCCATATCATAAAAATCTTTGAAAGGGTCCTAAGAAGCAAGATCACCACCCATCTAGAAACCCATCAGTTACACAACCCAGGGCAACATGGGTTTAGAACAGGTCGCTCCTGTCTGTCTCAACTATTGGATCACTACGACAAGGTCCTAAATGCACTAGAAGACAAAAAGAATGCAGATGTAATATATACAGACTTTGCAAAAGCCTTCGACAAGTGTGACCATGGCGTAATAGCGCACAAAAGCGTGCTAAAGAAATAACAGGAAAAGTCGGTCGATGGATCTATAATTTCCTCACTAACAGAACACAGAGAGTAGTCGTCAACAGAGTAAAGTCCGAGGCAGCTACGGTGAAAAGCTCTGTTCCACAAGGCGCAGTACTCGCTCCCATCTGTTCCTCATCCTCATATCCGACATAGACAAGGATGTCAGCCACAGCACCGTGTCTTCCTTTGCAGATGACACCCGAATCTGCATGACAGTGTCTTCCATTGCAGACACTGCAAAGCTCCAGGCGGACATCAACCAAATCTTTCAGTGGGCTGCAGAAAACAATATGAAGTTCAACGATGAGAAATTTCAATTACTCAGATATGGTAAACATGAGGAAATTAAATCTTCATCAGAGTACAAAACAAATTCTGGCCACAAAATAGAGCGAAACACCAACGTCAAAGACCTGGGAGTGATCATGTCGGAGGATCTCACCTTCAAGGACCATAACATTGTATCAATCGCATCTGCTAGAAAAATGACAGGATGGATAATGAGAACCTTCAAAACTAGGGAGGCCAAGCCCATGATGACACTCTTCAGGTCACTTGTTCTATCTAGGCTGGAATATTGCTGCACACTAACAGCACCTTTCAAGGCAGGTGAATTGCCGACCTAGAAAATGTACAGAGAACTTTCACGGCGCGCATAACGGAGATA
Organism: Cherax quadricarinatus; assembly: GCF_026875155.1. Taxonomy (NCBI): domain Eukaryota; kingdom Metazoa; phylum Arthropoda; class Malacostraca; order Decapoda; family Parastacidae; genus Cherax; species Cherax quadricarinatus. Next base: position 1,475 of record NW_026465948.1, read on the forward strand.
AAACACCTCAATTACTGGGAGCGCTTGAGGTTCCTAAACCTGTATTCCCTGGAACGCAGGAGGGAGAGATACATGATTATATACACCTGGAAAATCCTAGAGGGACTAGTACCGAACTTGCACACGAAAATCACTCATTACGAAAGCAAAAGACTTGGCAGACGATGCACCCTCCCCCCAATGAAAAGCAGGGGTGTCACTAGCACGTTAAGAGACCATACAATAAGTGTCAGGGGCCCGAGACTGTTCAACTGCCTCCCAGCACACATAAGGGGGATTACCAACAGACCCCTGGCAGTCTTCAAGCTGGCACTGGACAAGCACCTAAAGTCAGTTCCTGATCAGCCGGGGTGTGGCTCGTACGTTGGTTTGCGTGCAGCCAGCAGCAACAGCCTGGTTGATCAGGCTGTGATCCACCAGGAGGCCTGGTCACAGACCGGGCCGCGGGGGCGTTGACCCCCGGAACTCTCTCCAGGTAAACCAGCACCAAGCTTGACCTACCACCTCTCTAACGCCTCTACTTGAACTGGCCCACTGAGTGCCTTGGAGGGTAGTGGCATTCAAAACATGCTAGGTCAGCTGAACAGTGAATAACAAGTGATTCACACAGACGGTTGGTAGTGAGTCATACTACTGGTAACTGGTTACTGGTACCTGGTACTACTGGGAACTGATACTACTGAGAGAATAATGAAATAGCAAAAAAAAAAAAAAAAAAAAGAGGAAAAAATTCCTAAAAATATGCTGGATGAGAGCAGGAGAGCTACGAACATCATCATACATGATATAAATGACTATAATTCCTTGTAGGATCGTCGTATTACATTGATTCTTGTACCATTGTCTTGCCAATGAGCTAAGATATTTTTCTATATGATTAAATCAATTTATGTACTTTTTGGATGTTTTTTTTTTATCGGCTGCGCATGGAGGTGGTCTAACTGCCCTTTGACACTACCTCTCCTTCTCAGTGGGGAGAGTTCTGACACTACCTCTCCTTCTCAGTGGGGAGAGTTTTGACACTACCTCTCCTTCTAAGTGGATAGAGTTTTGACACTACCTCTCCTCCTGGCAGAAATCGTACCCCAAATCCAGTCATTCCTGGAGTGAACCAAAGTCGATGGCCTCCACTCCAAACCAACAGATACAGATACTAATGCCGGAAAAAAAAGTCCCTCCCCAGTACCACCAATACCACCAGTCCAATGACATTCTTTTTTGCAAATATACAGGGTCTAAAACCAGCAACGAATAACAAAATACCTTTCGTCTGTGGACTGCTTGAAGAGGCAAATGCAATGTTCGCGGCATTCACAGAGACCCACGTGAAGGATCACTTGGACAACGAAATATGGATCCCAGGTTACAACCTGTAGAGATGCGAAAAAGTGAACAGGCAAAAGGGGGGGTTAGCCTGTATATCGCAGAGTCACTTGTTTGCACAGAACTGCTCAATGCATCAAATGATGTAGTGGAAGTTTTAGCAGTAAATATCGAGAACCAAAACCTAATCATTGTGGTAGTCTACAAGCCTCCGGATGCAACGTCCCAGCAATTCCAGGAACAGCTGTTAAAAATTGATAACTGTCTGGAAAATCTGCCATCTCCTGCCCCCAGCATCTTGCTCCTTGGGGATTTCAACTTAAGGCAACTAAAATGGAGGAATGCAGCAAATAATGTTGTTGCAGTGATAACTCCAGGAGGCAGCTCTTACAAGAATTCACACACACACGAGCTTTTAAATCTCTGCACAAAATTCAACTTAAACCAGCAAATAATAGAACCTACTAGACTGGAGAATACACTAGACCTCATCTTCACTAACAATGATGATCTGATAAGAAATGTCACCATATCAAAAACAATATACTCAGATCACAACATAATCGAGGTTCAGACATGTATGTGCAGATCTCTAGACCGACATACCTGGAGTTTACCTGGTGAGAGTTCCGGGGGTCAACGCCCCCGCGGCCCGGTCTGTGACCAGGCCTCCTGGTGGATCACAGCCTGATCAACCAGGCTGTTGCTGCTGGCTGCACGCAAACCAACGTACGAGCCACAGCCCGGCTGGTCAGGAACCGACTTTAGGTGCTTGTCCAGTGCCAGCTTGAAGACTGCCAGGGGTCTGTTGGTAATCCCATTTTTGAATGCTGGGAGGCAGTTGAACAGTCTCGGGCCCCTGACACTTATTGTATGGTCTCTTAATGTGCCAGTGACACCCCTGCTTTTCATTGGGGGGATGTACATCGTCTGCCAAGTCTTTTGCTTTTGTAGTGAGTGATTTTCGTGTGCAAGTTCAGTACTAGTCCCTCTAGGATTTTCCAGGTGTATATAATCATGTATCTCTCCCTCCTGCATTCCAGGGAATACAGGTTTAGGAACCACAAGCGCTCCCAGTAATTGAGGTGTTTTATCTCCGTTATGCGCGCCATGAAGGTTCTCTGTACATTTTCTAGGTCAGCAATTTCACCTGCCTTGAAAGGTGCTCTTAGTGGGGCAGCAATATTCCAGCCTAGATAGAACAAGTGACCTGAAGAGTGTCATCATGGGCTTGGCCTCCCTAGTTTTGAAGGTTCTCATTATCCATCCCTGTCATTTTTCTAGCAGATGCGATTGATAAAATTTGTTATGGTCCTTAAAGGTGAGATCCTCCGCCATGATCACTCCCAGGTATTTGACGTTGGTGTTTGCTCTATTTTGTGGCCAGAATTTGTTTGTACTCTGATGAAGATTTAATTTTTCCTCATGTTTACCATATATAGTAATTGAAATTTCTCATCGTTGAACTTCATATTGTTTCTGCAGCCCACTGAAAGATTTGGTTGATGTCCGCCTGGAGCCTTGCAGTGTCTGCAATGGAAGACCTCATGCAGATTCGGTGTCATCTGCAAAGGAAGACACGGTGCTGTGGCTGACATCCTTGTCTATGTCGGAATGAGGTGAGGAACAAGATGGATGAGTTTCTTTTGCCTTTTTGGAACAAGCTTTTTTCAACGTAGCTTGCCTCGGACCTTTACTCTGTTGACGACTACTCTCTGTGTTCTTTAGTGAGGAAATTATAGTCCATCGGACCGACTTTTCCCTGTTATTCCTTTAGCAAAGCCATTTTGGGGCACTATTACGCCATGTCACACCTTGTCGAAGCTTTTGCAAAGTCCCGTATATATTAACATTGCAATTCTTTTTCTTCTAGTGCATTTAGGACCTTGTCGTAGTGATCCAATAGTTGAGACAGACAGGAGCGACCTGTTCTAAACCCCTGTTGCCCTGGGTTGTGTAAATGATGGGTTTCTAGATGGGGGGTGATCTTGCTTCTTAGGACCCTTTCAAAAGATTTTTTGATATGGGATGTTAGTGCTATTTGGGCTGTAGTTCTTTGCTGTTGCTTTAATGCCCCCTTTGTGGAGTGGGGCTATGTCTGTTGTTTTTAAATAACTGTGGGACGTCCCCCGTGTCCATGCTCCCCTCTCATAGGATGGAAAGGCTCGTGATAGGGGCTTCTTTTCAGTTTTGATGAAAACCAGAGTTCCATTAGTCTTGCCCTGGGGCAGAGTGCATGGGCATGTCTTTATCGCCTGTTCGAAGTCATTTGGGGGTCAGGATAACATCGGATAGGCTTGTGTTAATCAAATTTTGTGGCTCTCTCAAAAAAAAATTCATTTTGATCTTCGACTCTCAATCTGGTTAGCGGCTTGCTAAAAACTGAGTCATACTGGGACTTTAGTAGCTCACTCATTTTCTTGCTGTCATCTGTGTAGGACCCATCTTGTTTAATAGGAGCCCAATACTGGACGTTTTTCTCTATTTTGATTTTGGGATAGGAGAAGAAATACTTTGGGTTTCTTTCGATTTCATTTATGGCTTTTAGTTCTTCCCGCGATTCCTGACTCCTAAAGGATTCTTTTAGCTTAAGTTCGATGCTTGCTATTTCTCTGACCAGTGTCTCCCTACGCATTTCAGATATATTGACCTCTTTTAGCCGCTCTGTTGGTTTGGGGGTGGAGGCCATCGACTGTGGTTCCACTCCAGAATGGGCTGGATTTGGTGTACGATTCTGCCATTTCCTGCCAGTTTTTTTTCCTTCCTGGCACTAAAAAATCTCTCCCTCTTGAGTGGCTGTAGCTACCCAGGTTTTCCCATGGCCTAGATGTTTCGTATCTTTTTGTCCCCTTTGATGGTATGCCTGGCAATTTAAGTTATAGCTCAGTCTTTCCTGTACAGAAGAGGTACACAGTTCAGGGTGAAAAGCTTTCAGGAAGGAGTTTGCATTTTCCGGGTTGTCATAAGGGCATGTCATTTTTTTTTTGGGTGGTCATAGTTGCTCGTCCATCTGTTTTTTCCAGTTTTTTCCCCTGTCTGCAGATACCAAGTGCATGTATGTGCACAGGCTTGGTTTCCGTTTGCCTTGGGTTTCTGTGACTGTATTCCCTGTTGGTGCATGTTTCCCCCGTCTTACTTCTATCCTCCCTAGCACCCAAAAATGGAGCTCCCACCAGTTGTTTTTTTGGGAATATATCCTCACTATTGCTAGTGGAGTCCTCTTGTTTTCTATTTCCTGCGGTATTTCTAGTTTGCAATATTGGTTTTAAACTTATCTTTGACTACACTTGTTTTCCGCTATGGCTCCTGTCCCCTATGAGGTCATTTATATGTATTCCTTCCCTGCGTTTAGTTCCCAACTACCTGGACAAAATCTCCAGCTTCACCATTTCTGTCTCATAGGACAGCATCTCCAGCTTCACCATTACTGTCTCCCAGGACAGCACCTCCAGCTTCACCATTACTGTCTCCCAGGCAGCACCCTTTAGTTCACCATTACTGTCTCCAGGGGCAGCACTATCAGCCCCACATTTACTGACTACCAGGGCTTCATCTCCAGCCTTAACAGTTTCTGACTAAATGGCCAGTATCAAGAGCAGTACCATTCAGCACAGACTTTTTATGTTCCCATCTGTTGTAGAAAGGTTCCAGGTTGTCTATGAAACCAGCTTTGATGTTGTCCTCTTTTAATACCCTTGTGATTTTAGTCCACAGATTTATCTCATTTGGGCATACCCAAAAACATTCCCCTGTTTTAACACTGCTTGTAGCTAGTTCTCGGATATCTGCACAAGGGGCGTGACACCAATTTCCACACAAATGACAATTTATCCATGTGGAAGCCCGTTTGTTTGACTGACCACAGACTACACACAGTGGCTTCTTGATGAACATGGAGTTCCATGAGTCTTGCCCTGGGGCAGAGTGCATGGGCATGTCATTTATCGCCTGTTCGAAGTCATTTGGCGTCAGGATAACATCGGATAGGCTTGTGTTAACCAAATTCTGTGGCTCTCTCATAAAAAAATCATTTTGATCTTCGACTCTCAGTCTGGTTAGCGGCTTGCTAAAAACTGAGTCATATTGGGACTTGAGTAGCTCACTCATTTCCTTGCTGTCACCTGTGTAGGACCCATCTTGTTTAAGAAGGAGCAAAATACTGGACGTTGTTCTCGACTTTGATTTGGCATAGGAAAAGAAATACTTTGGGTTTCTTTCGATTTCATTTATGGCTTTTAGTTTTTCCCGCGATTCCTGACTCCTATAAGATTCCTTTAGCTTAAGTTCGATGCTTGCTATTTCTCTGACCAATGTCTCCCTACGCATTTCAGATATATTGACATCTTTTAGCCGCTCTGTTATTCTTTTCTGTCGCCTGTAAAGGGAGCGCCTGTCTCTTTCTATTTTACATCTACTCCTCCTTTTTCTTAGAGGAATAAGCCTTGTGCATACATCGAGTGCCACCAAGTTAATCTGTTCTAGGCATAAGTTGGGGTCTGTGTTGCTTAGTATATCTTCCCAGCTTATATCGGTTAGGACTTGGTTTACTTGGTCCCACTTTATGTTTTTGTTATTGAAGTTGAATTTGGTGAATGCTCCCTCGTGACTAATCTCATTTTGTCGGTCTGGGGCTCTGCGCATACATGTCTGAACCTCAATTATGTGGTGAACTGAGTATATTGTTTTTGATATGGTGACATTTCTTATCAGATCATCATTGTTAGTGTAGATAAGGTCTAGTGTATTCTCCATTCTAGTAGGCTCTATTATTTGCTGGTTTAAATTGAATTTTGTGCAGAGATTTAAAAGCTCGTGTGAGTCTGAGTTTTCATCAGAGCTGCCTCCTGGTGTTATTACTGCAACAATATTATTTGCTATATTTCTCCATTTTAAGTGCCTTAAGTTGAAATCCCCCAGGAGCAAGATGTTGGGTGCAGGAGCTGGAAGATTTTCCAGACAGTGGTCAATTTTTAACAGCTGTTCCTGGAATTGTTGGGATGTTGCATCCGGAGGCTTGTAGACTACCACAATGACTAGGTTTTGGTTCTCGACCTTTACTGCTAAAACTTCCACTACATCATTTGAGGCATTAAGCAGTTCTGTGCAAACAAGCGACTCTGCAATGTACAGGCCAACCCTCCCCCCCTTTCGCCTGTTCACTCTGTCACATCTCTATAGGTTGCAACCTGGGATCCATATTTCGTTGTTTAAGTGATCCTTTATGTGGGTCTCAGTGAAAGCCGCGAACATTGCCTTTGCCTCTGCAAGCAGTCCATGGATGAAAGGTATTTTGTTGTTTGTTGCTGGCTTTAGACCCTGTATATTTGCAAAGAAGAATGTCATCGGACTGGTGGTATTGTTGGTACTGGGGGGGATTTTTTTTCCGACATTAGTATCTGCATCTGTTGGTTTGGAGTGGAGGCCATCGACTGTGGTTCCACTACAGGAATGACTGGATTTGGTGTACAATTTCTGCCATTTCCTGCCAGTTTTTTTTCCTTCCTGGCACTAAAAAACCCCTCCCTCTTGAGTGGCTGTGGCTACTCAGGTTTTCCCATGGCCTGGTTCTTTTGTATCTTTTTTCCTCTTTAGATGGTGTGCCTGGCAATTTAAGTTATAGCACAGTCTTTCCTGTACTGAAGAGGTACACATTTCAGGGTGAAAAAGCTTACAGGAAGGGAGTTTGCATTTTTCTGTTGTCATATGGGCACGGCATTTTCTAGGGTGGTCATAGTTGCACGTCCCATCTGTTTTTCCAGATTTCCCATGTCAGCAGATACCAAGTGCATAGTATGTGCACAGGCTTGGTTTCCGTTTGCCTTGGGTTTCTGTGACTGTATTCCCTGCTGGTGCATGTTTTCCTGTCTTATTCCTATCTTCCCTAGCACCAACAATGGAGCTCCCACCATTTGTTTTTGGTAATGTATCCTCACTATTGCTATTGGAGTCCTCTTGTTTGCCATTTCCTTTTGTATTTCTTGTTTACAATATTGGTTTTATCTTATCTTTGACTACACTTGTTTCCCCACTACGGCTCCTGTCCCCTATGAGGTCATTTATATGCATTCCTCCCTGCGTATAATTCCCGACTACCTGGACAGAATCTCCAGCTTCACCATTACTGTCTCCCAGGACAGCACCTCCAGCTTCACCATTACTGTCTCCCAGGACAGCATCTCCAACTTCACCATTACTGTCTCCCAGGACAGCATCTCCAGCTTCACCATTACTGTCTCCCAGGACAGCACCTCCAGCTTCACCATTTCTGTCTCCCAGGACAGCACCTCCAGCTTCACCATTACTGTCTCCCAGGACAGCACCTCCAGCTTCACCATTACTGTCTCCCAGGACAGCACGTCCAGCTTCACCATTACTGTCTCCCAGGACAGCACTATCAGTCCCACATTTACTGACTACCAGGACATCACCTCCAGCCTTACAGTTTCTCACCACATGGCCAGTATCAAGGACAGTACCATTCAGCCCAGACTTTTTATGTTCCCATCTGTTGTAGAAAGCTTCCAGGTTTTCTATGAAAGCAGGTTTGATGTTATCCTCTTTTAATACCCTTGTGATTTTAGTCCACAGATTTTCCTCATTTGGGCATACCCAAAAACACTTCCCTGTTTGAATACTGCTTGTACCTAGTTCTTGGATATCTGCACAAGGGGCGTGACACCAATTTCCACAAAAATGACAATTTATCCATGTGGAAGCCCGTTTGTTTGATTTATTGCAGACTACACACAGCTTCATAATGATTTGAATGGTTGATTTACTGTAATTCTACTAGCAACCTCTTGAATACTCTATTAATAACCTCTTTAAGTAAAGCTCTAGCTATCTGTATTTCTATTTCTAACTGTATTTTTGTATCAGGACAGCTTACCGGAGTATGCTCCAGGAGTTTGTTTTATATTTATTGTTTGCATTTATAAGGGCACCTACAACCCCATCCGTTTACAGTCTGCTTTATTGTCTAACGAATCCGTTTGAAACCGGCCAAGGGTTCGACCAGTCGAGGGTTCGGTCCAGTCGAGGGTTCGGAGCCAGTCTGATCTGATCAGTGGGTCACTTATTTAAAACATACTGGTCTGTGATTTGGGCTAACACATGAAGGATCTACTGGAAAATTCTACCCGAGTAATATGTTATTTGATTGATACAAAAGTATAACTTGCGAGTTGAAGAAACCGGTGACTGCTGGCAACTCCTACAGTGACGAATGGTCGAGCCTCAACCCTTGTTTATCAATCGCTGTATCTAGCTTTTCTAGTTTTTCTTTTTGGCCTCCACCACAATAAATGCTATATTATCACTATAGTTGACTGGTGGAAATTTTGGAGGAGGGACGCTTTTTCTGTAGTAATAATTGCTTCTCGTTGTGTATATTGCGACCGCTGGTAACTACAGGTTATATGAAATTCACAGTAACGTCTGGTATTTCAAGAAAAAGAAACTAATGGAAGTCACTCCACTCCACTAAGTACCATTGTAATACTGGTTAGTTGCTACTACAACACTGTATTCAGCTATTCACTGGTATCACTAGATTATATGCGAGTACACTAGCAGGCCAGGAAGATTATTAAAAACAGCTGACCTGTGGTAAGTTTCTGGCGACTTCTGGCAACTGCCTCTATAGGCTTATCACTTCATTTACAAAATCACCTGTTTTCAAATGACACTTTAGCCTTTATCATCTATATACTAGGGAGCTACTGTAGTATACACTATAACACTATGTATACACAATGCTATCAGGGGGACTTTCTTTCCTCTGACAAGAAAAGTTCAATTATTATTATTTTTTTCACACAGCACCCAGGCCTATGATTCCCCTCTGGTAGTAAACTTTGCTAGGTAGTGCACACTAATTCTCCTTTTTTTACTCAGTATATAATGTTTTCCGCCCAAGATTGGTTCCAGGCGCTAGAGGGATGTATTGTATAGGATTGATGACACAAATTAAAGTTCTAGCACGTAAGAGCGACCGTGAAAACACGGGAAAACCCGGAGCACAACGAGGCATGCTGACACACACACACGCATGCACTCAAGTCCAAACAATATCTCTGCTCCCTCTTTAAGGACCCACGGAGAGATGTCTGGTCCCACCGCCTTTGAGGTGTCAAGCTCGCATAGCAGCTTCTTCACTTCCTCCTTGGTTACATGTACCTCATCCAGCACTTGCTGGTGTATCCCCCTGTTCTGATTTCCTGGAGTCTTACTGGTTTCCACTGTAAACACTTCTAAAATCTCGTGTTGAGCTCCTCACATACCTCTCGGTCGTTTCTTGTGAATTCCCCATCACCCTTCCTCAGTCTGATTACCTGGTCCTTGACTGTTGTCTTCCTCCTGATGTGGCTGTACAACAGCTTCGGGTCCGTCTTGACTTTCAATGCTATGTCATTTTCATACTGTTGCTGAGCCTCCATTCTTATCTGTGCATATTCGTTTCTGGCTCTTCGGCTAATCTCTTTATTTTCCTGAGTTCTCTGTCTTCTGTACCTTTTCCATTCTCTAGTACACCTAGTTTTGGCCTCCCTACACCTTTGGGTGAACCAAGGACTCGTTCTGTTCTTCCCATTATTTCTGTTTCCCTTGGGAACAAACCTCTCCTCTGCCTCCTTGCATTTTGTTGCCACATAGTCCATCATTTCTTGTACTGGTTTTCCTGTCAGTTCCCTCTCCCACTGAATGTTTTGAAGGAAGTTCCTCGTGCCTGAGTAGTTCCCCCTTTTGTAGTTTGGTTTTTCCCACCCTATTCCTGCTACTCTCTCCACTTGGAGTTCAACTATGTAGTCGAAGCACAGAACCACATGATCACTGTGTTGTGTGTGTGTGTGTGTGTGCTCACCTATTTGTGGTTGCGTGTGTGTGTGTGTGTGTGTGTGTGTATGTGTGTGTGTGTGTTTGTGTGTGTGTGTGTGTGCGTGAGTGTGTGTGCGTGAGTGTGTGTGTGTGTGTGTGTGTGTGTGTGTGTGTGTGTGTGTGTTGTGTGTGTGTGTGTGTGTGTGTGTGTGTGTGAGTGTCAGTGTCAGTGTCAGTGTGTGTGTGTGTGTGTGTTTGTGTGTGTGTGTGTGTGTGTGTGTGTGTGTGTGTGTGTGTGTGTGTGTGTGTGTGTGTGTGTGTGTACTCACCTAATTGTGGTTGCAGGGGTTGAGACTCAGCTCCTGGCCCCGGTGTGTGTGTGTGTGTGTGTGTGTGTGTGTGTGTGTGTGTGTGTGTGTGTCAGTGTCAGTGAGTGTGAGTGATGTGTGTGTGTGTGTGTGTGTGTGGTGTGTGTGTGTGTGTTGTCAGTGTCAGTGAGTGTGAGTGAGTGTGTGTGTGTGTGTGTGTGTGTGTGTGGTGTGTGTGTGTGTGTGTGTGTGTGTGTGTTGTTGTGTGTGTGTGTGTGTGACTCAACAAACAATATTTGCATCAATAACTCATTACAGTTGTGACCGGGTGTGGAAGTGTGAATTGCTCATTACACTATAATTTGTTCATGATTGTAGCCATGTATAAACGTAAGTAACCATTCTTACAGAATTCATTTCCTTTGTAACTTGTGAGCTCATTAACTTTGTACCTAGTTCAGCTATCAAAACTTTGGGGGCCCAGTCCCTGGACCCATTATGTACCTCTGTAATCTGTAAATACCTTTGTAACTTGTCATGATTGTGACCAGACCTACCTTCGTAAATTGTGAGTTCATTACCTTTGTAAATTGTGAGTTCATTACCTTTGTAAATTGTGAGTTCATTACCTTTGTAAATTGTGAGTTCATTACCTTTGTAAATTGTGAGTTCATTACCTCTGTAACTTGCTCAGCTATCAAAACTTTGGAGTCCAGTCCCTGGACCAATTATGTACCTCTGTAATCTTTTGACTACCGCCCACAGGATGGGTATGGGGTGCATAATAAACATATTAAACTAAACTAACTGCATGTTTACCTGTCTTATTCCTATCCTCCCTATCACCAACAATGGAGCTCCCACCAGTTGTTTTTGGTAATATATCCTCACTATTGCTAGTGGAGTCCTCTTGTTTGCTATTTCCTGTGGTATTTCTAGTTTGCAATATTGGTTTTATCTTATCTTTGACTACACTTGTTTCCCTAGTATGGCTCCTGTCCCCTATGAGGTCATTTATATGCATTCCTTCCTGCGTATAATTCCCGACTACCTGGACAAAATCTCCAGCTTCATCATTACTGTCTCCCAGGACAGTACCTCCAGCTTCACCATTACTGTCTCCCAGGACAGCACCTCCAGCTTCACCATTACTGTCTCCCAGGACAGCACTATCAGCCCCACATTTACTGACTACCAGGACATCACCTCCAGCCTTACAGTTTCTGACTACGTGGCCAGTATCAAGGGCAGTACCATTCAGCACAGACTTTTTATGTTCCCATCTGTTATAGAAAGCTTCCAGGTTGTCCATGAAAGCAGCTTTGATGTTATCCTCTTTTAATACCCTTGTGATTTTAGTCCACAGATTTATCTCATTTGGGCATACCCATAAACACTTCCCTGTTTTAATTCAAATTCAAATTCAAAGTTTATTCTCTATAAAGATTACAATGTTGAATTTACAGAATTTGGTTGTTGTGTGGTTTACACGCGTTTGGCCCAGCCACTCCCCCACTCCGCTTTTGTTTACAATTTTCGGCATGAATTATTCATTATTTCTACCTTCGTTTATGATGCAGTCTCGGCTGAGTGGTTGAGGGGAGTAGACGTGTGCTGGGGATCTGGACCTACTAATTCACAGGCCTACCCATTTCTCCCGACTGATAGGTCATCATTAAAACACCTACTGTTGGAAGACAGCTTCAGTGTTGTGA
>NW_026465949.1:0-12622 GCF_026875155.1 Cherax quadricarinatus
TACGTATTGCCCCTAGGAAGACCACATCTTTTTCCTTCCTTTTCTAGTGTCCCTAGAGAAACCACATTTTTTCCCCTTCCGTTACAAAATTGTCCCTAGAGAACCCCACATCTTTTTCCTTCCGTTACGTAGTTGTCCCTAGAGAAGACCACATCTTTTTCCTTCCGTTACGAAGTTGTCCCTAGAGAAGACCACATCTTTTTCCTTCCGTTACGTAGTTGTCCCTAGAGAAGACCACATCTTTTTCCTTCCGTTACGTAGTTGTCCCTAGAGAAGACCACATCTTTTTCCTTCCGTTACGTAGTTGTCCCTAGAGAAGACCACATCTTTTTCCTTCCGTTACGTAGTTGTCCCTAGAGAAGACCACATCTTTTTCCTTCCATTTACAAAGTTGTCCTGAGAAGACCACATTTTTTTCCTTCCGTTACGTAGTTGTCCCTAGAGAAGACCACATCTTTTTCCTTCCGTTACGAAGTTGTCCCTAGAGAAGACCACATCTTTTTCCTTCCGTTACGTAGTTGTCCCTAGAGAAGACCACATCTTTTTCCTTCCGTTACGAAGTTGTCCCTAGAGAAGACCACATCTTTTTCCTTCCGTTACGAAGTTGTCCCTAGAGAAGACCACATCTTTTCCATAAATAAACTGAAGAACAGAAGTTTTTTTATTCATTCTTTCATTTAGCTCATTCTTTTTTCCCTCTCTCCTTACACACGGTTCAGTTTAAAGGCTTAAACCTGATATTAAACTTAACTCTTTTCTAAACTTATTTCCATCAGAATGAGTTTATAGAAAATTTTAAAATTTCCTCTTGATATTATAATTATAATATATATATATATATATATATATAACGGATAACTGTGTCCCTCTTCCCCATCATCGCAGGAATCAAAGAGGCAGACCCAAGAAAATCCAACTGAGAACGAAAAAATTTTGCCCCAACAGGTTAGCAAAAAAATTGAGGAAGGTAAACAGGGGAGCAATAAGAATAATTACAAGTGACGACACTGTAGCCCCCAAGATGAGACCACGGCCCAAGCACTAAGAGACAAGCACCCAAACCAGGGACACCACAGCCATCAACGACAACCCTGAGGAAGACCCTATCACTGACAATTAATTTTGCCAGAATCGGAAGTCTATAAGGCGATCGTGTCATTTCCAGCAGGATCTGCAGGAGGTTACACGGGAATTCGACCTCAGCACCTCAAAGAGATGGTAAATCCAGTACTCGGTGAATCTGCATCAATTCTTCTCACCGAGTTAAACAACTTTTGTCAACAATTGCCTGGGTGGGCGAACCCCAGAAGAAATTAAACCTTTCTTTTTTGGAGCTCACTATGTGCTTTGAAGAAGAGGGATGGGGGAAATTTCAGACCCATTGCAGTTGGAAACACTCTTCGCCGTCTCGTTGCCAAGCAGCAGGGGAGAAACATTCGCCTAGAAGCTGCCACTTTACTCCAGCCACACCAACTGGGCTTTGGGTCTCTCAAGGCAGTGAAGCTGCAGCTCATGCGGCAAGGGCCTACATCAGGGACCTACCAAAAGGGACAAGGCCATAGTCAAACTGATTTTAGAAATGCCTTTTAATATGGTGAGGAGAGATGCTGTTTTGCCAGCTGTTCGGGTTCGGTTCCCCGTCTCTTTCCCTTCATTTCAGCCGGCTACAGAAAAACCCTCATTCTTTTGTTTGGAGAACATGAAATTTCCAATCATCAGAGGTGTTCAGCAGGGTGACCCACTTGTTTTCCACTTCTCTTCTGCTTGGCAGTAAGAGAACTAATTTCCCACCTACCAGTGAGCTCAATATATGGTACCTGGATGACGGCACTCGGGCAGGTACTGAAGAGTCCCTCGTGGGGACCTACAACTGGTGAAAACACAGGGAGAAGGCTTGGGGACTCATCCTCAATCCCTCTAAGTGGAAATCATCACAGCGAACAGGAAATAATCAATGCTGTCGAAGAATCCTCCCGGAAATCTCAACTACAACTCCGTCCAACAGTACCCTCTTGGGGGCCCGCTGGGTCACCAGGCCATCGATACTGTCTCAGGGACAAATTGAATGACCTTATGAGAATGGAGGAGAGAATAAGCGATCTTGATGCCCCTGATGCCTGTTTTCTCCTCACAAGGTTCTTACTATGCCAAGAAATCACTTACTTCTTTAGGTGTGCACCCTCTTTTGACACCCAACACTCGATAATATGACGCACACCTGAGATCAACTTTTAAAAAGGCACTGAACCCGACCAAGCCGGGAAGAGGCAATGGGTCAGGCAACCCCCAGTCGATGGAGGTAAAAGGGGTGCGTAAAGCAAACGCATGTTGCTTTACCTGCTTTTCTGTCTTCGTGTTTGGCTTCCAGTGCATTAGTCCCAAAAAGAAGTGCCCGAACGCTTGAGAGACTTTTGTAGGAGCTCAAGACCCCAGGTTTCTGAAGCAAAAAATTCGGGGGACACCCTTACAGACTCCTCCAGTAGACCAGCTCCTCCCAAAAAGCACAAACCCGTCCCACTGGGACAAACCGATCATGGGAAAAAAATTTCCAACACAATGCCCCTCCAATGCTTCAGGAAAGAACAAGCTCGTCTCCTGGCAGTGAAGGCACCACACTCAGGAGATTTCCTGTTAGCTGTTCCCAATTCCTCCCTGGGCACCCGTCTCGACCCACAGGCCATTCGGATTGGTGTTTTTGCTCTTCGCCTAGCCGCCCCCATCCTCACCGAACAAAGGTGTATTTGCGGCAGGGGGACAGCTGATCAATTCGGATCCATGGTCTCGTGTGTCCCCCAGCAGAAGGGAAGTATGCCAGAAATGAGGAGATCAATGACATAATAAAGAGAACCTCGCCACAGCCCGTTGCCCAGCTCAACGGGAACCCCAAGTACAGAGGTCTGATGGAAGTCAAAAGCGTCCTGATGGAGCCACCCATGCTACCCTGGAAGGATGGAAAGCAGATTTTCCTGGGACTACACCTGTGCTGCCCCATTGGCAGACACCTACTTGCCATACTCTGTAGTGGAAGGGGGTGGAGCTGCCAGCCACAGGGAGACCAGAAGATCCGAAAATATGAAGACCTTCCCCTTGCTATAACTTCATTCCAATAGGGTCGGAGACCTTGGGGCATGGGGCAAGTGTGCTCTAAAGTTCCTCAAATAGCTGGGTGAAAAGCTCATCATAGAAACCAAGGACCAAAAGGGCGACCAGCTTCCTCTTTCAGAGACTCAGTGTTGCGATCCAGAGAGGAAAATGCCCGCAGCATTCTGGGCACGCCGGCCCACCGCAGGGGAGCTGGACGAAGTATTCGAGATTGTAGCTCTGAGTTACCTATGTTGTTTTACTTGATCATATTTTTGTGAATGTTTTGTCAATGTATTTTGTCTTTAAATAAAATATATATACATAATATAGGGTGGTAGGAGAAAATTCTCAAACGCTTCAGGGAGATCTTTGAGTTTTCCCTGAAGCAAGTTTATTCTTTTCTCTGAGGATGAGGTCCCCATGACAGTTCTAGAGGTGGTACCTTCACCTATTAATTATTTATTATTATATATATATATTTTATTAAATATATATATATAATATATATATATATATATATATATATATAATAATAGCACCAACCACTCCAAAACTATATCCCCACCTGCTTTTAAACATTTCTATCTTTATCCATCAGTCACAGCTGCCTTTAACCCCCTTTCATTTTACCTACTGCCTCACGAACTTCCCCCACACTCACAACTCGCTCCTCCTCACTCCTACAAGATGTTATTCCCCTTGCCCTATACACGAAATCACAGCTTCCCTCTCTTCATCAACATTTAACAATTCCTCAAAATATTCTCTCCATCTTCCCGAGACCTCTAACTCTCCATTTAAAACTCTCTTCCCTGTTGAAACCCTAACAAACCCCATTCTTTCCCTAGGCTTTTTTAACTTGTTAATCTCACTTCAAAACTTTTTCTTTTTTTCAACAAATTTGTTGATAACATCTCCCCCCCACTCTCTCATTTGCTCTCTATTTGCATTGCTTTCACCCCCCTCTTTTAAACCCACTTTTTTCCTCTCCATATACTCCTCCCTCCTTAAAATCACTTCTACTTTTGTAAAAACCTCTCATATGCTAACTTTTTCCCCTCCCTTACTACTCTCTTTACATTATAAATTCCACCCATCACTTTTCTTCCCTCCTGGCAACCCACTTTTCTGAAACCCAAACAAACTTCTGCTGAACACTCTAACAAATATTCTTAAACCTACCCTATACATCTTCAACCCCAAATTGCCTATACTCTCTCTTGAAGTCTACCCAACAGTCTTTTATCTACCAATACATACTATAGTGTAAAGCACCCTTTTCTGGCAAGACAGTGATGGAGTGAATGATGGTGAAAGTTTTTCTTTTTCGGGCCACCCTGCCTTGGTGGGAATCGGCCCGGTCTCAGACCGGGGCCCGCGGGGGCGTTGACCCCCGGAACTCTCTCCAGGAAAACCCTCCAGGTACTCCCGACAAACTACTACTGTCTTTAAACCGCGCCCTGCATCCATGTCTTATATACTTAACCTCTTTTTCCTTTAAAAAATATATTACCAAAACCAAACCTCTTCCTATACAAATTCAATCAAAGAGCCCCATTATCTTTTAAAAACCTGTCACTTTCAAACTTACCACCACCCCCCTTTTTAAAAATGTTTCTCCTACTTTAGCGTTTAGGTCCCCTACCACAATTACTCTCTCTCCTTTGGTCCAAAAGTTCTCCCCCTACACTTTTTTTTTTTTTCCAGATGCTAACACTTATTATGCCCCACTTTTCCTCACCACCCCCCCTTATTTTAATTCACATAACCCAGAATTTATGCATTTATTTCCCCCTTTTCTCCTTACATAACTGATCCTTCAACTTTATTGAAAACCGCTCCTTAGTCTTTCTCAATGCCCTGACTTAACCCCCTTTATTTCTCCCCACTGAAACTAAAACCTCCCCCCATCACTTTTTTTAGCTTAATTAGGACATCCAATTAATTCATTCATAACATCAAGCAATAATCTCTTTTTTTACACCACACTACATCCACGCACTTTAAAGTCCCGTTTTATAAAGTTTTTCTTCTTCATTTTTTTATATTTTTTCACAGGAAAGGGTTATTACCCCATTGCTCCCGGCATTTTAGTCCCCTCATACACAAAAACGGGAAGAGGGGTAAGGTACCTAGGGACGGCAAGAGCTTGTTTTTGTTCCGTTGAAAAAGGGCAAATGGGCAAAAGAGAATCAAAAATTATAGGGAAATAAGTCTGTTGAGTATACCTGATAAATCATAGCTCCGGGCCCCCCGCCAGCAGCTATGAATCGACCCCCTCAAACCAAATTAGGTGATAAAATAGAAAGCAGACTACACTAGCTGTGGCGTGGTTCACCTGCCTTCCCTTTTATGATCTTCCTAACAACATAATACGCAATTTCTCTTGATTCCATTCTTTTTTTTATTTTTCCTTCATGGTTTTGGGCCTCTAATATTTTATTTTTTGTTATCCCGACAGCCGTAAAAAAGAGAGCCAAGAATTGATGATAAATGGACACAATAACTTATTTCGTTACAGTAATGAGAACAGAACAGTGTCCGGGCAGCTTTCATTGCGAGAACATTGATTTATGTACAGCTTAATAAACCCTTTTTCTTGTAAAAGGTTGAAAGCTAAGCTTAGCGTTTTTTTTATATCTTTTTTTGTAATTTCACTATTTCTTTTAATTATCAAATCGCACAGGAAGTATTCAATTTTAACCTAACCAAGAGGGGGAAAAGCATTTCATATCGTTTCTCCATCCATAAAAACTTTAAAGAAATCTTATATTTAACCCTGTTAGCCAGAGTTTCTCGTGATTATATTTATTTCGACTTATGATGATAATTTTGAAAAGACTTACCTACATGGGCCACTAGGACTGCTCGCCACCCCCATTCTTATGTGTATCAGTTACGACTTTTCCCTTTTCCCTCTCTCTTTCCTCCTTTTCATTCCCCCTTTTCCTTCCCCCTTTTTCTCTCCGCCTATGCATCCGGCTTTGAAAAAACCAAAAAATCTTTTTTTTTTTCGGCTGTTTTCCAATTCTATATATTCAAAATCTGCGCTTAAATTCTCACCTCTTTTTTTTTTTTTCGTTTTTAAACAATTATTTTTTATTGTTTACTTTCGCAGGATCTTTGCATCAAACATATGGAATAGGTTTTTTCCTCCTGACCCAAGATGTTGTCCTCCTGAATCCTGCTGCACCACAACCACCACACCACGCATTGTTTGCCTCTTTTCATTGGCTTTCCCATCAAACACGAAAACAATCAAACCACGGATTGTGGGGTTTGAAACCCCTGACGAGGGAGTCGTTAAACTGCACTGGCGGGAGTTTTACGACTCACTTGCCTGGGTACAATGGTTTTTTTTCAGTCGTGAAAATTAAAATTTTCATGGTAAATGAAACTCTCTAAAAAATTATTCTTTTTTTCCTTTATTGCTCTAGTTTTTTTTGGCTTTTTTTTTATATAATCTGTCGGGGAGTTTCTTCGAAATTTTAAGGGAAATCTTCATAAATTCAGTCAAAACCATTTCTTTCTTTCTTTAATACATGTTTTTGCCCACCTCTGCCATATATTTTTAAATAGTTAATATGAAAAAACTCGCTGCTCAAACAGCAAACTATTTGTTACGTTAATATATTTTTTTTATTATTCGGGGGTCGTCCATTTTTTTGTTTTTTCGACGTCTAAAATCTTTTTTTTTAATAAACATGGAAATTTTTCTGTTGCTCGCGAGTTTTTTTCTAATACTAAATAAAAATTTCAAAAAATATATTGGTAAGTTTGGGGCATTGATTTTAAACTTACGTGGTATTTCTGCTGGTCAAAATCCAATTGTTCTTTTTTTTAATTGGGGAAGAAACGTAATTTTTGATAGACATTCTTTTTTTGCAAAAAAAGGGAAAAAAACTGACAATAGTAAGTTAAGACAAATTCAACATCTGGATACTTTACTGTAACGTTTCGCCATCCAGTGGGTTTTTCAATACAGATTCTAGGACATAAATAGAAGACAGTAAACTAATACAAAAAATTAGGTAATCGGGCCCCCGGGGGCCCCCTTGGAGTTAGTGTTCACACATCGGGTGGGGGAACTGGCGGTTAAAGGGGCAGTGGTAGGGACGTTAGCAGACGAGGGCATAGTCACTGTGGCGGGGTTCCCCCGTGAAGTAGGTCTTTTCCCAAGGGAGGTTATTGTACAGCCGTGAAGAAGGTCTTGTAGATGTCCTCTGAACCAAGATTCCATGAAGTTTGCAGTGCTGACAAGTTTGAAAAAAAGGTAAAAAAACCCGACAATATTAATTTAAAGACACATGTCAACATGTTCTTAATTTACCTCCTTTTGATATAGTTCAAACTTTTTCTTCTAATTATGTCCTAGAATCTGTATTGATAAACCCACTGGAGGCGAAACGTCTACAAAAAAGATATCCAGATTTTGCACATGTGTCTTAATTTACAAGGCATTTTTTCTTCCTGAGACGTTGAGCTCAGGGTTGAATTTATTAAAAAGGGAAAACAGTGAGCGAGACGCCGGAGAAGGAAACTTTTGCTCGCAATTGTTTTTTTCTCCCTCTACCACCCCCCCTCACCACCACTGCCAGCACACTAACTTACTCACTTTTAAAAACACAGTGTTTTTCCTTCTCTTTTAACTGGTTTTACATTCACTTCTCTGAAGTGTCCTCATCCCGAAAAAAGCTCTGAAATTTAAAACACTGAACACCGCCCCAAAAATTTCTTCCCCCAGTTCACTGATTTTGTCATCGTTCATTTTTTTTTTCTATTCCCCGTTTTTCACATTCAATTTGTTTTTTTTCCAACCTTGAATAAAAAAAATTATTTCATTGTATCGTGTCGACTATTTCTCTCCAGAGTTTCATCCCTTTCTTCTAGACCATTTTTGGGGTAATTTTTTTTTTTTTTGGGGGGGATAAGGGTTTTCAAGCTACATTAGGGAATCAAACTGACATGTTATGTATGAAAAACACGTGCACCCCTCTGGATGTCTCTTTAGAGACTCGTCTGCGTAGCTTAATCAAAACAAGTGCGACGTTATACGGAGACAGTGGCAGGGGGGGGGGAGAGGACAGCTAAGGGACTGAAACAACCCCTTTTTAGGGGTTCATTTCCCTTTGCCTTGTCTGTTTTAGAGCTGGAATGAGGGTGGAGGGTAATAAACTGCAGCCAGAAGGGGGGTCAGCAGCTAGGACAGCGTCACGGAGACAGGGCCCCCCATGGAAATTTTTTACAGCTCTCCCACCGAGTCTGGGAAACAATATGTTTTAATTGTTTTTTAAGGTTTTCCTTTTCTGCCGATTGAGTTACTTGTTAAAATAAAAATATATATATAAAAATATATATAATATAATATAAAATATATAATATTTATATATATATTTATATATATATATATATAAATTATAAATTTTAAAATATATATATATATATATAAAAAAAATATATATATAATATATAATAAATAATATAATATTTATATATATATATATAAAAGTAGTACGAAGGCGGCTCACGGTCTCTGCGGCTGAGCGGTCTCCTTTTCCTGGGTCTCCTTTTCCCCAGCGGTCCTGCGGCTGTACCTCTCCTTTCCTGAGCGGTCCTCCTTTCCCCAATGACTCCTTTTCCCTCCCCCCCGCCCGCCCCCCAGCGCCCGCCCCCCTTCTGCAGCGTCGTCCGTATCGCCCCCCCCCCCGATTTTTTTTTTGATTTTTTTCGAATTTTTTTGAATTTTATTTTCTTATGCTCTCCACTCCCGGATTTAAATTTTTGAGGTTCCCCCTCCCACTTTCAAACCCCATCCCAATTTTTTTTTGAATTTTTTTTTTTAATTTTTATTTTCTTATGATCTCCATCTCCCTTTGGATCAAGTTTTTTGGGTTCCCCCCTATGGGTCCCCCCGCCCCGCCCCCCACTTCCACCAAAATTTCCTGCTTTACTTCCTTGATCAAGTTTTTCCTCGTATAAAATAATACAAAGACTCACTTCCTTTGGATAAATTTTTTTTTGGATTCCCCCCTAGGGGGTTTCCGAATTTCTTATGATCCCTCGTCAACCCCCTCCCACCATAAAAGGGTAAAATTTCATTGACTAAAATCAAATATTTTTTCTCTTAAAGAAATTCTGTGCTTTTAGTTCTGGATCTTCTTCGTCGTCACCATCTCATTTTACACTTTCTTTTAACAACATAGGGAAAACTTTACACATTTTCACTCTTAACTCAGGATAACCCAAATAAATTTTCCACTTTTTTTTTTTCGTTAATAACCAAAACAACCACATTTCTTACAAAAGTTTTCCTCTCCCAATCTAACATTTTTCCGTTTTTAACTAATTCATCAGAAAAAGCCCTGGCGAGTTTACTGCCCCGATCTAAGATAACACTCGGGTCACTCCCCCACGAAGTAACCTTCTCTCTCTCCTTAAACCCCTTTCCCCCGCCACATCTCACAATTTTTTTACTCATAACCCACAATTTTTTCCCTCTTTTTTAAAATTTTTTTCATCAAAAAAAGTTACCACAACACTTAAAACTTATAACCACTTTTGATAAATTCACAGTCACAATTGTACATTTACGAATTAATACACACACACACACCACAAAAAACCACAACACACACACAACACACACACCTCACTTTGAACACCTTTCAAAACTCCAAATAAATCATTAAATACTCACAAAAATACCTTTGAACTTTTCCAAAAAAACATGAAAAACTTCCAAAATATCTTTGAATACTCCCAAATAAGATTTGACATCTCTAATTTACTACACTTATATTAGTTCATTAAATTCAACTTATCCCCCAAACTCCCCCCCCTCATTCCCCCCGATTTTTTCATCAGATCACAAAAAATAACCAAACACTTTACTTGAACAACACCAAAAACACCATCAATTACCTTTGTACTCCAAAAACATCATTCGAACACCAGCCAAATCCACTAATCCCCAAACACCCTTCATAAATACTCTTGCACACATTTGAACACCTTCAAAAAAAACCTTTGAATAGTCTCAAAAACCATTTGAGTACTACTAATACACCACTGAATACACTAAAACACCACCCGAATACGGGCAAAACACCACCAAATCACCCCTAAACTAAGACAACATCACAGACAACACTCTTTTTTTAACAAATCCTCTCAAATCACTATAAAACCCAAACGATTACCAATTTCTATGAGTACACTCACCCCCAAATTTAAAATAAACAAAGCACAAAAAAAAAAAAAAAAAAAATGAACCCCAAACCAAACACAACACAAGCTTACAACCGAATCACCCTCTTTTTCAGTATCTCTATTCGACCCAAACAACCCCACAACCCACAGCACCCACATCCCCGCACCCACAAACCCCCATCACCCCCAAACCCAAACACCCACAACAACACCCCACAATTAAACCATTTTCGCACACTAGTTTCGAAAAAAACACCCCCAAACCCACAACACCAAAAAAACCCACATCACCCCACAAACCCACATCCTCACAAACAACAACCCACTTAAACATCTTTTTTTTAGATTCTAGTTCAACAAAATTACCCACAACCCTCATCATTAGCAATTTATTCACAATTTTTCCCTTTTCGTACAAATTTTTTCCCATTCTTTTTTTCTGAATCTTAAATGTAATACACATTCCTCCCTACATTACTAAAATTATAATAAAATCCCCTCCCTACCCATCTCCTCGTATCCATATAAATTGATATTATACTCACAACACTAATCATCTCACTACCCAACTACTGCAACATGTTTCTACACCCTCCATTCTTTTTCCAATAGTCATCATAACTTTTCACTTCTATAATTTCTTTTAAAATATTCACACATTACCTTTATTTTCAGTAAAATCCCCCCATATTTCATTAAATTTCTAATACAACCCTCTCATTACCCCTCTCCATCTCACCCACATTTCTTTACATCCACTCACCCATCTCCCAACACACCTCTTCAGAACACACTCAAAAATCACATTTCACATCAACAAATGCATTTCATCACCCATCTCAAATCCACTAAAATCACTGTATCCAAGATATTCACAAAATTCTATGACCACCTAACTCACACAGACAACTCACTTTACTTTGAACACCTTCAAAACACTCTCATACATCATCATTTGAGACTACCTTTTCTCAATATATCTTAAGAAATATTCTCTCATCGACAACCTTTATCATCTCACTACAGAACAACCCCAAGATTACTTCGAACACTCTCATAAATCATTTGAATACTAACATAAACACCTTTGAACATTTCCAAACAACAACACTGAAGCACTTCCAAAATATCATTTTGAATAGTCCCAAATAAGATTTATCATCTCTAATTTATCTACACTTACACATTTCATTAACTGAAATTACAACTCATCCACCATACTGCTCCCTCAGTCTCTAGACTTTACATAATTATCACAAAAACTAACACATACACTTATGACATGAGACATTTTACCAAAACTAACACAAACACACCCACACACACACCCCACTTTACTTTGTATACAACACCAAAAAACATCAATTACCTTTGATTATATATACTGATTATATATATTGTCTTTTGTATTACTTGACGCTTCTATCATCGTATTTTCTTATCACTTTCTAGTCGTTCGTGTTTCTGTATATTTTTGTTCACCCACTATATTTACACCGGGAGGTCGCATTTCTCTCAGTGTATATATATAAATATATGCTGAGACTTGACTGTTGGTGAAAAAGGTTACATGCAACCTTAATGACCCTCGTGTAGTCGATAGTCTTCAAACCCTGTTAAGCACACAATCAACCTTTTTTTTAACTACAGTATCCATCCTCTCTACAACTGCAGTAAACCCAATCATTTAGGGGTTAAATGGGAGGGAAGGGGTGGGGGGAGTGGGTGGCCCGTAATAACAATTGATTGTAACCATAACAGACGATTGTGTAACAAACGGACTTTGTCCGGCCTTTCCGTATTTGTAAAGTTCGTTACATCTAAGGTTTACTGGATTCTGTTCATTTATTCTGTATTTTCTTGGTCCGGTATATACTGTTTCTAGTGTGGACGGTGTGACGTTACTCACGTTACTCTAGTGTGGACGGTGTGACGTTACTCACGCTACTCTAGTGTGGACGGTGTGACGTTACTCACGTTACTCTAGTATGGACGGTGTGACGTTACTCACGTTACTCTAGCGTGGACGGTGTGACGTTACTCACGTTATTCTAGTGTGGACGGTGTGACGTTACTCACGTTACTCTAGTGTGGACGATGTGACGTATCACGTTACTCTAGGTGGACGGTGTGACGTTACTCCGTTATTCTAGGTGGACGGTGGTTTACGTTTCCTTACTTAGTTACTGTACGTTATACTTTTTGTGTGGACATGTGACTTTTCACGTTTACTCTAGTGTGGGCGGTGGACGTTACTAGTTACTCTAGGTGGACGATGTGACGTTACTCACTTTACTCTAGTTGGACGGTGGACGTTACTCACGTTACT
>NW_026465950.1:0-13267 GCF_026875155.1 Cherax quadricarinatus
TGGTGCATAGGGGTCTAGCAGACAAAGAACCTTGTCCATGGAAGCAAAGAGGGGAATGTATGAGTGTATAGTTATATCAACACTCTTATATCGGTGTGAAGCATAGGTGGTGAATGTTGCAACAACGAGAAGAGTGGTGGAAGTGGAGGTGTTGTGTATGAGGGCAAAATGTGGTGTAAATATATTGTAGAGAATTTGTAGTTTGGAATTTAGGAAGTGGTGCAGGATTATCAAAACTATTATCTAGAGGGCTGAGGAGGGGTTGTTGAGAAAGTTCCGACATGTAGAGAGGATGGAACATAATAGAATGACTTCGAGTGTATAGATTTCTAGTGGATGAAAGACGGGGTAGGAGTCGGCCTAAGAAAGGTTGGAGGGAGGGGGTAAAGGAGGTTTGTGTGCTACGGGGTTGGACTTTTAGCAAGCATGCTTGAGCGTGTTAGGAGCGAATGGAGACACTGATGGAGTGTGAGGAAGGTAACAGTTATGAAGAGATTCAGGGAAACTGGCAGGTCAAACTTGAGTCCTGGAGATAAGAAGTACAGTGTCTGCACTCTGAAGGAGGGGTGTTAATGTTGCAGTTTTATAAGTGTAGTGTAAGCGCACCTCTGGCAAGACAGTGATGGAGGGTGAAAGTTTTTCTTTTTCTGGCAACCCTGCCTTGGTGAGAAATGACCCATGTCATCACAGATTGCGCTACCCCCTTTTTCTGTCCTCATGCATTGAACCCAAAGGGCTTGTAGCAGCGATTCTCCCTGAACATCTTAGGGACAAGATTGGAGTCCAGGACCAAAAGTTCATTGACAGAGCCATGATCTGGGATAATCCATTGGGCTCTGAAACCAGACCTGCTCCCCCCAACAACTACAAACAGTCGCACTGGGATGGCCCAGTAGTGAAGAATATAGCCTCAACAATGCTTCAGAGTGTGTCAGGGGAACATAGAGCCCGCCTCCTGGCAGTGAGAGCTCCTCATGAAGGGGACTTTCTGCTGGCTGTTTCCAACTCCAGCCTTGGCACACACCACGACCCACAGACCATCCACATTGGTGTTGCCCTTCGTCTTGCCGCTCCTATTCTCGCCGAACACAGGTGTATTTGTGGTAGTGAAGCAGCAGACCGATTTGTGTACCATGATCTTGTGTGCCGTAAATCCGAGGGAAAGATTGCAAGCCAAGAGGAGGTTAATTACATCAAGAGGAGCATCGCAACAGCCAGATGCCCAGCAATAAGAGAGGCACCCCAACTATGCAAATCTGATGGCAGCTAAAACTGTCCAGATGATATCACCATTCAAGCCTTGACAGACGGCAAGCAGGTGGTGCGGGCCTACACATGTGCATTTACCTTGGCTAATACATATCTAAAATACATCGGGGGAAGGGGGGAACTGCCAGCTTCAGTAAGTAAGTAAGTTTATTGGGAAAACACAAATACAGTTACTAGTTATATACTAGCCAATGTGTGGAACCGGGGGAAAAAACTCAAGAAAGTCGACAGAGTGACTTATTTCCATTGGGGGTCTTTTTACCTTTTTATTATAAAAAAAGGGTATATAAAGAAAAATTTATTATCATCTAAAAAGACTATCTCTACACGACGTTTAAGACATCTACAATGCGAGGGTCTTTACTAGGAAAAAGGAAAATTCACGTGTGTTAGCAAAAAAAAAAAAATCATTCTTTCCTTTTCTGTGTTTAATTCATCAGAAAACCTTTTGGCACTTTTCTTGAACGGGTTCATGTTGCGGCTTTGACATGTGCGGTATCCGTTCCTTTTCCTTTATTGCTGTACAAAAAAAAGGTTTAAAGCCTGGCCATTTTGGTGGCTATACAAATTGTGCTCTCCCCCCCTAGACATGATTGTTTGGGTTCCCCAAACCCTTGAAAAAAATTGACAGCAAGATATTCTGGACACTTTGTGAGCAATTTTTAAAACAGATTTAGCTTCAGTTGTTTTACTCTGTTTTAAACATTCAGCATATCCAACTCTGAAAAACATTCGGGCCCTACATGTTCTCTTGGTCCCGGGCCCCCCAGGAGAATTTTATTTTTTGTTCGGGGTATTTGCAGTTTATCTTTCATTTTTTTTTTGTCAAGCAAGTCCCAGAAGAGAAAGCTAGTCCATATGGCTTTGTAAAAGGGGCTAAACATGGGGGTCCTGCGAGCCTCTTGGTAACACTGTGCTTGCTATACAGGAACTTCAGTTGGCTTTTCGCTTTCTTTATGATTTTTCCCACAATTCCCCTGACAGAAAGGGTCAAGGGGGATTCCCCAGATATTTTATGGGGAAACCGAAGTGAGGGGCCCCCCCATTACACGGGGACTTTTAAAGTTATTTACCCTTTCGTTTAGTTTCGTCCCAAAAGGAATGGTTCATTTTTCCCGGGGTTTAAATGATATTTGTTTCCGCACAACCTATTTTTTCTTGAAAAAGGGAGTAACTCTGGCCTCCTTGAACCCCCCGGGTACGGTATTATGGTGATGGCAAATTATTATGTAAGCATGGGGATTGCAATCAGAAGCCCCATTTTTTTTTAGGAATTTAGAGGGGGACGTTATCCGGGCCGTGCTCTGTTGGGTTTAACTTGCTTAGTTTTTTTTGAAAAAAAGTCTGAGATACACTTACAGTTGAAAAACTGTTTGGGGGTTACCCCTTTTTTGGTTTATATTTTGAAATCACAGATCTGTGTTAAAGGTATTTGATGAGCGGTAGTTTATTATTAGTAGTTTACTTATTAGATGTGTTAGGAATTAAAACAATTTGCCACCCTTTGATGTTTCTGGGATACCCGCTATCGATAGTGGTACATGTTAACCTATCTACGGTTTTTGGCATACCCCAACGTTTTTTTTTGTTGCCAAGCTTAATGGGGTTATGCTATACTCTTCAATTTTTTAGCAATATGCTTTGCCTTGGGCCCCTTTTTAAGTCCTGCACTCTGTTTTCCCCACCCTTTGGAATTCTTTAGTGCTGCAATGTCGTCTGTTTGCTTTAAATCATTTTTAGCAGCTAGTCTCTGAATTTCAATTTACTAATATTCAGTATATCCGGGGTTTTCAGTTCTTCTTTTTAATCTTAACCTTTTTAAAACGGGTGCAATATTATCAAGGATGGTAGTGAACATTGTTCTAAATTTTTTCCAGGCATCTTTACGTCTGTAAAAATTTGTTATCTCGTCCAGCACAATTTGTACCCTATTTACCAGTGTTTTTACTGTTTTTCTATGACCTCTTTTTTTTTTCCTGTGTGGGGCACCCCACCCCTAGTGTTTTTTCCTTGGTGCAGAAAAAATGATGAAATATCAAAAGGCCTGGGGTTTAAATGACGCCTGACTGACAATTTCTCAGCGGGGTTAAAAAGTTGTGTCAATTGGGGTGGCTAGAACTGTGTAATGGGGGTTTGGGTGTATTAATTATTTGAGTGTAGCTATTTAAATCTAAATTTGTTTTCCTTTTACATTGCCCGTTATTTTGGCTAAAAAACAGATATTGAAGTCCCCCCAGTATTATTGTCTCGCAATTTTTTTCAAGCCCGGACAAGATTGGGAAAAAGTCTTCAAAGAACGGGCCCTGGGGGGGAGGGGGGTAACTAGTTCCTAAGATGGGTTTAGTTTTGGGGAACAGCCTTCAAACCATGAATCTCCATTTTATTTTATTTAAATCATTTCTTGGGTTGAAAAGTAAGTCATTTCAATGAGGCACATATCCCACCCCCCTTTCTGTTCCTTTAAGTGTTTTAAATTTTGTAACCTTCTATTTTGACCTCGTGTCGTCCCCGTTCACCAAACCCCGGATTCGAGAGGATAAAAACTGCCGCCCTATTCTGTTAGCTAAAACCCCAAAACTCTGCCTTTTTGGGAAAAAAGCGATCTTGCGTTGACATGAAAAAAGTGAAGGCCTGTTTTCATAAAACAATTAAACTCAAAATAATGGCAAGGGCCTTTGTATTAAAATTGGGTTTAAATCAATGTCTCTTGCTAAAGGGTAACTTGCCAAAGTGCATTTATTCTCACAAAAAAATTCTGGCCCGTTACAAAAAATTGTACATACCCCCACTTTCACCCCCCCTTACACTTTTTCCCTAGGGTGTCTTTTTTTCTTGTTTATTTTTGGTGGTGTGTGAGATAATGAGAATGGCTGTATAGTTCACATTTACGTATGTATGCATTACATAAAAGTAAGGGTTATCATTCCTAGCTTCAGGGGCCCCAAAAGTCAGAAATAGGGGGGGTCCCCGTCATTATATGTTTATTCCATAAGCTCGGAGACATCTGTTCCCAAAGGATTTTGGCAAAAGAATCTTCAGGGTAACTAGGGATCCCAGGCACTAGTTTTCTTTTTCCAGGACCGTGGGGTTTTTTCAGAGGGATAATGCTTGTGTATTTGGGCACGCCCCCCCCTGGGGTTGGATGAGATTTTCGCATTACAATCAGTGACAAACACGAAACAATATGTATATACACGTTCACTCCACACATCGTGTACGATATGCCATCTTTTATAAAAATGTATCTCTTAAACCTTTTGTACCATATTAGTAATAAAATAACCTTTTTGGTAAAAAAATGAAAAGATGGGGGGGAGGAAAAAGTGGAATTTTCAAAGGTTCAGGAAAAAATTCAAATATTCTTCTTTTTTACACAAGGGGGACCCCATCAAACACACACACACACAACACACACCAACACACCACACACACAACAACACACCACATTTTCAGGGGAAGGGGTGGAGCCCGGAGCGAAACAAAATTTTTAAAACGAAAACCCAGCATGATTCGGGAAGGCAAATCCTATGTCACAAATTTTGGGTTTTATGACAAAGTTACAAAGAAAGACACTAGGAGAGGGGTGGGTTGATTGCATTTTTCTGCACTAATCTCTTACAAGATTTTAGAGGACACATTTCAGGGGGGAAAAGTTACAGGAAGGGAGTTTGCTTTTTCCTTTTTGTAATTGGGGCAAGGCATTTTCTAGGTGGTCATAGTTGCACCCCCGTCTGTTTTTCCAAATTTTTCCATGCCTGCCGATCCCAATCATTAGTATTTTTGCACGGGTTTGGGCTTCCGTTTGCCTTGGGTTTCGTGATGTATTCCCGTTGGTGCATTTTTCCGTTTTTTCCTATCCCCCCACACCAAAAATGGAGCCCACCAGTTTTTTTTGGAAATTTATCTCGCTTTTGCTATGGAGTCCCTTGTTTGCTATTTCCTGTGGTATTTCATTTTGCAATATTGGTTTTATCTTATCTTTGATACACTTGTTTCCCCCACTACGGTCTGTCCCTATGAGGCATTTATATGCTTTCCCTTCCCGTATAACCCCGATACCTGGACAAAATCTCCAGCTTCCCCTTATGCCCCAGGACAGCACCTCCAGCTTCACCATTCTGTCTCCCAGGACAGCACTATCAGCCCCCATTTACTGACTACAACATCCCCTCCAGCCTTACAGTTTCTAAACTACATGGCCGTATCAAGGAGTCCCATTCAGCCCAGACTTTTTATGTTCCATCTGTTATAGAAAGTTTCCAGGTTGTCTATAAAGGTTTTGATGTTATCCTCTTTTAATACCCTTGGATTTTAGTCCCAAGATTTTTCATTTGGGCATCCCCAAAAAACCTTCCCTGTTTTAATACTGCTTGTAGCTATTCTTGATATTGCAAAGGGGGCGTGACACCTTTTCCCACAAAAATGAAAATTTTATCCATGGGAAGCCCGTTTTTTTGATGCTGCAACTACCGAGTTATAATGTTTAATGGTTGATTTATGTAATTCTACTAGAAACCTCTTGAATACTCTATTAATAACCCCCTTAAAGAAGCTCTAGCTTTTGTATTTCTATTTCTAACTGCCCGTATATTAGGAAAACTTCCCGGGTGTAGTTCCTGATTTTAATTTTATTGTTTGTGTTTGATAGGGGCCCCTAAAAACCCAATCTTTTACAGTCTTTTTTTTTTCCCAAACGAACCTTTAAAAACCAGTAAAGGGTTTGGACCAGTCGAGGGTTCGGACCATCGGGGGTTCGGACCAGTGAGGGTTCGGAACCGTTGATCTGATCAGTGGGTCACTTTTTTATAACTATAGTGGGTTTTTGGGTAAAACATAAAAGGATTACGGGAAATTATCTACCCGGTAATATGTGATTTGTTGATAAAAATATAACGGTGTTAAACCCCGGGTGTTTGGGGAGCTCTACAATGACAAAAACGGTCGACCCCAAACCCCTTTGTTTATAAACGCTGAATCTAGCTTTTCTGGGTTTTTTTTCTCTCCCCCAAAAAAATTGCTATTTACACTATAGTTGTGGGGAAATTTTGGAGCGGACGCTTTTTATAGAAATAATTGCTTCTCGTTGTGTTTTTTCGCCCCGCTGGTAACTACAGGTTATATAAATTATAGTTACTTTGGGTTTTTCAAGAAAAAAAAAAACTGTGGAAAATTTTTGTTTTCCCGAAGTTTGGGCGCCTGGAGTGTTTGATGGGGTCGATGTGAGTAAAAAGTGTATTTGACAATGGGGGGGAAAAACCCAAAGAGTTCCCTTTGCGCATCGCGGATGTGCGGGGTTTTTGGGGCGACTCGGGCCGGGGGGGGGGGGAGTGTTTTGTGTGGTGAGGGGGCTGGGAAAGCAGGGAACCCACGAAATTGGCATTCACGGCGGCCAAGGATTAATATGGGCCCCTCTTTTCATAATGGGAAAAGTGTGTAACTGTTCCGGTGGGATGAGGGAACGTGATTTACGGGACCACCGTAATAAGGTAAAATGAGTGAATAAGGGTAGGCCCGGGGTGACTGGCGCGTAATGGACTGTGTCCGGGGGAAAATTCCCCTTTTTTTAATATCACTCATCGGCCAGATTTTTAATGGAGTGATCTCTAATGTGTATAATAATTATGAGAGGTTAAATCGTTTTGTGAATGGAAATGAAATCAGTGATAAAAACTTGAGTTAAGAAAATGGGGGATGTAAAAATAGATCGCCCTGCTCCGAGTGAATGTGGATTCGCCCCGAGGATAATGAATTTAGGGAATCCGTTTCTAAACCAGAAAAAACCGACGGATACCTCGTCCTGCTAAAATGAGGACCGTTTTGGGTGTGCAGAAATCGAATGAGATGGTGAAGGGGGAAATAAGGAGTATAAATCACCCCATTAAATAACCCTTCTAGTTTAGAAACGATACTGGCCATTAGGATGGAATTTGGATGGGTTTATAGTACCCATTAATCAAGTGACCACAGGAACATCGGAATGGGGTTTATGTACAAATGTTTTTCCCTTTGATGGATGTACCATTGTTTTTTTAAACCCCCCCCCCCTTCATTCAGCTAAACTAATATAATATAACATCCAAAATTTAAAATTAGTAGCACCGTACTTGTGGGTGCTCCCCAACCATACGGCCCGGAAGATATGGATAAGTTTGTAGTCAAAGGGGGCCACCTGTTGTGCCAAGGTGGAAATTTTCCACATGTCTACACGGGGTGACTACGGTAAAAAATTTGGGTTTGTCCCAATGGTTATTTGTATGTATATAATTTTGAGGTACATACAGATAACCCCCTATAAAATTTTCCATATTCCCCGTTGGTCCTTCCTAACCGGATGCAATCATGAAAAAATTAAATTGAATTAATTACTTAATAATAAGTGACGTTTTGAAGGAAGGGGGGGTTGGGTGCACAAGTTTAAATCGATGTGTGATGGATGAAAATTTGCCCAATAAATTTTCTAGCACATGGGTGGCTAGGGTTTATACAAGGTAAAGTGCAAGAATTACTCTTTAAGGGGCCCACTTAAGTTGTATAATCAGTGATTAAAAATTCTCTAACCCTACGGGTCTAATGGGTTAAGTGGCTACAAGTCCGAAATTTTGAGTAAAGAAAGCATCATTACAGGCTATTAAAAGCCATGTGACGAAGGCATTTGATTTATGAAAAAAAGAACCGTTGAACCTTAATGAATTTAAGTTTATTTTGATTTTTAGAGGTAGATTTGGTTTCAAATTGTGGGTTTAAATCTGTGAAAAGATTGCTTTGGAATTGTGCAGATGGAAAGGAAATGAAGTTTTAATTAATCAACAACGAATTGGGAAAAACTGCCTTGTGAAAGTAAAGGGTTTGAATAAATTAAAAGGTGTAAGCCAGGCTTGGTCAACCTATTAAAGCAAAGGGGGGGTTTGCCAAAACCCCCAGAGTACGGTCTGGGGGAAATCAACAGGTCGGGAGGAATTTAAATTTTTCAATTCAGACCAGTCAGCCAAAAAGTTTGGAAATAACCCCATAATGACTCTGAAGATCTGTCAATCGCAAAAAAGGGAAAAATAATCCCAGTGGTAAAAATCATAGTTAAAGTTTAAAAAGGCACTATCAATCGGGAATCAATAATAGTGGTTCCTACATCAAGGTAAAGGGAAAAAACCTCATAAGGTAACCCCGTTAAAAAGAGGTCAGGGAAGGAAAAGAGGACTGCCTTTCTCCAGGGTACTCATTTTCCCAAAAATTGTAATCCTATAATTCATGGGTATTAAATGGAAAAAATGAAAGACTGACAGATTTTTCAATGTTAGCAATCATATGGATTGTCATACCAAATTTAACAGTTGCTATCAATGCAACAAGGGAAGGGACCCCTACGTTATGTGCAGGGGGATGGATTTTAAATAATGGTGCAATAATGATAATGTTAATAACCCTGACCTACAGTGACTGTGTAAAGGTTCAGTAATGGCAAAAATGATGGGTAGTGAGGTAGCCTTGCCGGCGTTGATGAATAATTCAGGATAAAGGGGATAAATCCAAAAAACATCGGCGTCACTCTCCTCAAAATGGCGGGCCCGTAATATATGCAGACACCCCCCTAGTAAAAGACTAGAAAAGGGGAATCGTACGGGGGTCTTGCTCATAAAAGGTCAACCCAGACAAAATATTTTCGATGTTGAACCATCTAATTTGTGGGAGTGGACAGCAAGGGATTAAATAAATAGGAAAATCAAAAGATTTTCCCTTTTCTCAGGAAAAACCCAAGGAGTTAAATTTGAATTGGACATTATGGGGGCGACTTCCCGGGAAACTCAACGTCCAGAATTATTACTAAAAATGGTGGCGTATGGGCAGTTTAAAGGGCCCCGCTCTGCGAACTGAGCAAGACACCCAAAATTGTTGACGCTTATAATATAAATTAATAAACAGTTAAATAAAAAATTGTTCCCTTCTTCGGGGACGATAAAGACCCTTAAGTCAAGGTGGCCACCCGAACGAAGTAAATTGGGAAAAAATTTATGTGGACAATTTCGGGTGTGACTCAAAAATGAAGGGAACTAATAGGGAATGTGAAGGGGTTAATGAAATAATGCGTAATTTTGTGGGGACTTGGGATACTGAGAGAACTTGTTATTGTTTTAAAGTCTATAATTCCAGTATGCCCCTAAATTAATCCGGGGGCAAGGCTTATGCCCCTGAGAGAATGGGAAACTAATTAGTCCTTTTGAGGGATCAAAAAATATGGATGGCCATGGAGTTTTTGCCATATCGTAATGTGTGGGGCTGACCTGGAACTGAAGAGACTTTTTATTGTTAAAGTTCATAAATTCCCCCTATGCCCAAAAAATTAATCCCGGGAGCGTTGGCTTTGCCCCCGAGAGAATGGGGAAAACTAATTTGTCCTTTTGAGGGTTCAATAAATATGGTGGCCAGGGTGGGGCCTAATATAAAGGCTGGGGTGACTTGGGATACTAAGGGGACTTTTTATTGTAAAGTCCTAATTCCAGTAGCCCAACAAATTAGCCCCGAGAGCATAGACTTATGTCCCCTACCTTACAAAAGAGGGAAATTGTTAATACCAAAGCTGGGCGCTTGAGTGTGTTTGGTGGAGCCCTCCCGAGGAGTTACAGGTGGAAAGAATTTTGGGTGATTATGTAAAAACAAGTTGGAGTTCCCCAAACCAGGGGGCAGTGAAGATGGAAAATTGTACTCCCACCCTTTTGTAAGTTCTAGCAACACCTCCGCCCGGCCGCAGGTGGAAAATTTTTGATTTTCCCAAGCTGTGGGCCCCGGTAGGGTTTGATGTGTCGTGTGAGTCAAAAATGTATTTGACAAAAAGGGTAGAACCAAGAGTTCCCCTTTTCGCATGCGGGTGTGCGGGGGTTTTTGGGGGGACTCGGGCCATGGGGGGCGGGAGTGTTTTTTAATGTGGGAGGGGCTGGGAAAACATGGAAACCCCAAATGGGATTCAAGCGGCCTAAGGATTTATAGGCCTCATTTCATATAGGAAGTGTCGAAAAAGTTCCTGGTGGAGAGGAGGGGAAAGTGATTTACGGGACCACCGTAAAAAGTGGTAAAATGAGTGAAAAGGGTGGACCCGGGTATGGCGGTCACTATGGGCTGTGTCCTGGGGAAAATTTTCCCTTGGTTTAATCCACTCTCGCCAGATCTTAATGGGGTGATCTCTAATGTGTATAATAATTATGAGAGGTTAAATGTCTTGTGAATGGTAATGTAATCAGTGATAATAAATTGAGTTAAAAGAATGCGGGAGTGAAATAGATCGCCCTGCTCCCAGTGAAATTTTGTGATTGTACCGAGGTAATGAAGTTTTATGGATCACGACTTCTAAAACCCGGACAAACCGCGGGAAAACCCCGTCCTGGGAATGAGAACCCTGTCGGTGTAGCAGAACATCGAAATGAATGGTGAATGGAGGAAAAAGGAGTTCAAACACCCCCGTTAAAATAACCTTCTAGTTTTAAACAGATGATAGGCCTTAGGTTGTTTTAATTTGGGTAGGTTATGAGTGATCCCGTACATCAAGTGACCACCAAGAAAATCTGGAAAAAAGGGGGGATTTTGTACAAATGTTTTTCCCTTTAGGGTGTATCCCTTTTTTATCCTACCCCTCCCCCCTTTCTTCAGCTAAAAAAATATAATATATACAGTCCACAATTTTAGTAGCACCGTACTTGTGGGGGCATCCCAAACCATCTGGTTCGGATAGATAGGGGTAAAATTTTAGGTCGAAGGGGCCCCTTTGTGCCCGAGGGGTTAAGTTTTTTTACAGTCTACACGGGGTGATCGGTAAACAATGGTTGTTCCCAATGAATTTGTTTATAAATGTTGAGGTACATAAGATAGACCCCATAAAAATTTTTTATAGAAATAATGAAAGCACTCCACTCCCTAAGACCATTATAAACTGGTTGTTGTTACTACAACAGTATTCTGCTATTCACTGGTTCCTAGATTATATCGGGCGTAGCAGGCCCCAAAAATTATTTAAACACTGCCTGTGGTAAGTTTTTGGGACTTCGGGACCCGCCTCAAGGCAAACACTTCATTTTCAAGTTCACCTTTTTCAAAAGACCTTTAGCCTTTATTATCTATATATAGGGAGCCCCCTGTAGTATACACTATAACCCTTTTTACACAATTTTTTTAGGAGACTTTCTTTCCTTGACAAGGAAAATTCTATTTTATTATTTGGCACAAAGGGGCCCATGATTCCCCTGGCGAAAAATTGTAGGTATGCACACTAATTCTCCTTTTTTTATCAGTATTAAAATTTTCCACCCAAGATTGGTTTCAGGGCCCAGAGGGATGTTCTATAGGATTATGACACAAATTAAAATTCTGCACGTAAAAGCGACCGTGAAAACACCGAAAACTTGAGCACAACGGGACGCTGACACACCATAAATCCCAACACGCCCCATGAAAATAGACTCAACAGTAAGGATATAAGGGGAAACTACATCTACATTTATTCACAACACCCCAAACCGCAAAAACAATGATGCTCTACCCAAGCATTAAAATTTTTTTATGTTTAAATACAATTTGATATTAAAATCTTTAAAAAGGGAAGGATATCAAAATAAGTTTTTTTTAGATGAATAAGGTTGGTGAGACCTTGCGTATTGTAGTCCGAATTTAGATATGAAAATTTCAAAAAAATTAGAAATAGTTAATGATCTAAAATACCCAATAAACTTAATTGATAAATCCTTTAAAAATGTCAGAAATACTTCTTACAATTCAAAAAACGACAACCAACCTTATTCAACTAAAAATAGGTTGTTTTTCTCTTACCATGAAAACTTAGTTGATATGCCTTCTCTTCAAGGGACTTTTTATATCAAAGTTGAATTTAAAAATTATGAAGCAATAAAAAAAACTTTTGATAAAAAATCTCCCTTCCCCCCCAGAATGCTGAAGGATATGTTTATAAGATTCCTTGTAAAATATGCGATAAAGCTTATTACGGTCAAAGTGGTAAGTCTCGAACTAAGATTAAAACAATAAATTAAAACATAAATATAACATTAGAACTGGACAAGATTCTAATGTGAGAGATTTTAACCATCCAACTGATTTTCAAAAAGCTGAATAGTTGTATCAGGCAAGTTCATGGTCGACAGAAATATAATATAATTGTGTTTCATATACGTATAAGCTGTTTGGAAAATAATATGAATATTTCTTTTGGTTTATATAAACTTGATCCAGTGATAATTAATAAAATTTGGGAAGAATTTAATGATACATCAGATAAGTAAAAAATCTTAATACTTGGGTAGAGTATCAGTTTTTCAGTTGTGTTTCACAGAGTCGGGTCTTGTGACGTGACTGTCGTGCCCTTATATACCTTCCTGTTGATGCTTTATATTCATAGTTCCTTGATAAAGTGAGAAGTGCTAAAAGAGCTTGGAATTTCTCTTTTCTCTCATGGTGGTGTTTTGCATATATATATATATAATATATATTATATAATATAATATATATATAGTATATAATATATATATATATATATATATATATATATATAATAATATATATATATATGTCGTGCCGAATAGGCAGAACTTGCCATCTTGGTTAAATAGCAACGCTCATCTTGCCATATAGGACAAGTGAAAATTTGTGTATGCAATAATTTCGCCAAAATCATCTGAACCTAACGAAAAAAATATATTTGATTGTGTTTGTTTAGTACTAAATTATTGTAAACGTATTTAAAATATATTTAGTTGGGTAAGGCTAAAATAAATTGTTCTTGTTATAATAAGTTAGTGTAAGTTTTCTAAGACTCTTTTGGTGCAAAATTAAAAATTTTTACATTAACATTAATGAAAAATATATATCTTTAAAAGTATAAGAGAAAATTTCAGAAAGGACTAATTTTAAATGAGTTCTTGCTAACTGACCAGTTTTACATATTCGGCACGCATATATATATATATATATATATATATATTATATAATATATAAAAAATATATA